>VYZM01003671.1:254296-268612 GCA_013398915.1 Dromas ardeola
GCCCGCCGGCCCGGAGCGCCGGGGCGGGGACACGGGGGAGCCGGGGCGGGGACACGGCGGAGCCGGGGAGGAGCCGGGAGCGCCCGGCCGCGGAAAAGGGGGGAATCCAGAGCCGGGCGCCGCCTCGGGCTGTGCCAAGTGTCCGCACCCAGTGGCGGTAACGCTGCGACGCTCGGTCATTTGGAAACCAAGACTCTGGCGATCGCAGAGTCGTTCCATGAGACCTCGGTCTGGCCTCATAGAATCACGGAATGGTTTGGGTTGGAAGGGACCTTAAAGACCATCCAGTTCCACCCCCCTGCCCTGGGCAGGGACACCTCCCACCAGACCAGGTTGCTCCAAGCCCCATCCAGCCTGGCCTTAAACACCTCCAGGGACGGGGCAGCCACAGCTTCTCTGGGCAACCTGGGCCAGGGGCTCACCATCCTCACAGTCACGAACTTCTTCCTAATATCTCATCTAAATCTCCCCTCTTTCAGTTTAAAACCATTCCCCCTTGTCCTATTGCTCCACTCCCTGATCCAGAGTCCCTCCCCAGCTTCCCTGTAGCCCCTTTAGGGACTGGAAGGGGCTCTCAGGTCTCCCCGGAGCCTTCTCTTCTCCAGGCTGAACAACCCCAACTCTCAGCCTGTCCTCACAGCAGAGGGGCTCCAGCCTCTGACCATCTTTGTGGCCTCCTCTGGACCTCCTCCAACAGGCCCACGTCCTCCTTAAGTTGGGGGCCCCAGAGCTGGACACAGCAATGCAGGGTGGGTCTCATGAGAGAATTGGTGATTAGCTCAACTCTTCAAACCTGTGATACACCTTCTCTGGTCCTGCTAAATGTGCTATGATACAGCCCCCTTGTTGCACCTTGGGCCGTATCTTAAGAGAAAAAACAACTTTGGAACATTCCTGTATTCATCATTGTTGTTTATTCTTTTCCCTTAGTTCAAAACTAACAAATATTTGTAATTCATTACCAAATGGCTCAAGTCAAACGTTTCCCTCAGCTGAATCAAATGCCCATCTGTGCAATGCACCTATATGGTCTTTAAAGAAATACATACACTGTAAGAAAATAATCAGACAATGATATAAAACTGGATTTATGTTTACACAAGTTTTCCGTTTCCATTAAAGCCCAATTCTAGGTTTTTACATAAACAGGCAGTACATGAGACGATACTGATAATGGTCACAACTCAGGATTTCAGGAAAAGCACAGATTTAGTTGGTAGTTTATAATCGAAGGCAGAAAACTCAAATCAAAACTTTTTATCTAAGGTTCAAACTAAAACAATTCTTAAATTACTGGCTATGAGGTAAGTTGGACAAGTAAATATCACCCCTGTAATTTTAAAAAAAAAAAATAGTATAGTTGTTAATTTTACTTTATTTACAAAGTGTGAACATTTTAAGATTAAGTAATAAATATAGAGATAGTGCAAACTCTTGGAAAAACATAACTTGTATCCAAACAACAATTTGGAGGCGTACTGCTGACTGCTACAAATTGGATGTTGGGTAAAACGCTAAACAAATAGCATTGTCTCCTGGTGGGGGCAAGAGTCAGACAATATTCCTGCCTGCAAAAGCCCAGCTGCTCCATTCCCTGCTGCGGGTAGATGCTCTGCTTTCCCACAGTGGACTCTACAGTACTTAGTGACAGAACTCTCCTTCCCATTTTATCAGATCAAAAATGATCTGAACACCCTCTCTTATCAGGCAGTATAGAACAGCATTTATCACGTGGAACTACACTGAGAACACCCAGAAGACAATGATACAAAACAACTTTACAGAAAATGATGAACCATTGACAATCGGCACCAGTGTCTGTAACAAAGACGAAACGCGTCTTTGTATTTTAAAGGGGAGTTGGTATTTTAAACCAAGAACTGCCGGTTGTTGTGATGGGTAGCGCACTGACAGCACCGAAGTTCGCAGGACTGGCGGGTCCGATCCTCAGCTGATTCCTGGCGGGGCCGTAGGAGCAGGGCACAGCAGCAGCAGGTGCACAATCCTATTTTACACAGCTTGTCAGACCTTAAACTTTGCCTTACACATGCTCTTTCTGGGCACTGGAATTACAGAATTGAATTTTGGAGCACCAGCATTTGCCTCTTAAGGGAGTCTTGGGAAAGAACAACAAATTACACTGGGGAGCCCAGGTGCTGATGACTTTCTACATGGCAAGTCCCCGTAACGACACAGCCATGTGTATCGGGCACCGAAGAAGGGGAGAGCTGTTCTCTCCCTCTCCTCCCCGTGCCCTGCTGCACCGGCCCTTCGCTCCACCCTCTCCCCCCTGGGACATGTTCCCCCCTGGGACATGTCTCGCTTCACAATGAGCCTGCTCAGGAATTTAAATCAGGACAAGCCCTTTACCTACAAAAATCTAACTTCTGCCATTTCCCTTTTGCTAGAGAGAACACACATCTGACTCCCTCTGGGCCCTCTGGGGTCACACAGGACCACATAGCCCCACAGTAACTCAGGGATCTACAGCAGCTCCTGGTACCACTCTCTTTCTCCAGCTCCCATTTCAATGACAGACTCTCAAGGAAAAGGTTGGGCTGCTTCTTTCTTGTCTTTTCAAGAAGCTTTGGGGTTTTTTTAAATGTTAAATATGTTTAATTCTACAATAATTCTAATCTTTCAAAAGAAATTAAATTATTTCACTTTAAAATAGGGTTGGGAGAAAAAAAGTAGCAAGACCAAAAGTTTACTAGTTCTTTTCAGCTAATCAGCTGGTATAGCAGTAACATTTCTGACTTGTGTTACAAAATAGCAACATAGATTAAAAAACCTATTCCATCAGTTGCTTCTCCAGTTTGAAAGAGGAAACAGTTCCTTGATTCAGGTCCCATTTCACATATAGTACGACTGATTCGGAGTGTGTGTTCAATTTTGATTTTGCCGAGTTCATCTAATGTACTGAGAAGCAATTCTCAACCCATCATTATTAATAACGAGTTTCACTGGCACCTTCAGAAATAGTGAAACAAAATTGCAACGTAAAAGCATACTCTAAAACATCTATGAATTTAATTTCCCATATTCTCCAGATGGGAAGTTTTTCCTCAAGCTCAAAAAAAAAAAAAAAGAATCTCCAGGTATGGACAAGATGCGATTAAAACAAGTGGCCCATTGTTCCAGTAAAGGCACAGAACCTAAGTACCTCGTACACAGTTAATCCAGTGGAGATGATCTGACTAGGACTGCAAGATGCATCCACCTTCAACTACAAATCTCTGAAATATTCTTGTATTCTTTGTGCTTATGCGGAGGTGAAACTGGAAAACTTTTAGCTTAGGCAGTAAAAACAATGTGCTTTTATTTAGCTTGATTGATTTTGCTGTACTTGAAACAAATGGCGAGAACGTGGTGTGTCTGGACCACAGCTCACAGCCGGGGGAGACCTACAGCTCAGGGTTTGGCTTCCCACTGACTGCCAAGGGTGTCCCCCTGAGAAGGGAGAGGGGAAGAGACAGAGGAGGCACTTGGTCACACTGTTCTCTTCTGGACACCTTCTTACTCCTCATGTCATGTAGACACTTTGCACACACCCACATCCCCTCCAGTCAGTCAAATGTTGGTATTGATTTACTTTTTTCCTAAAACATACAGTAACAAAAGATCCACAACACCTTTTGGGAGTTTGGAACACAAAGCTCAGGAGGCAATACTACAAGTATTGACAAGGCAAGAAACACAGAATGGAAAAGAAAATCGTGTACCTTTCAAAGGTATTTTTAATAGTTTTCTTTTTTAATAACGATGTACCATATACATCCAACATTATCCAGGTGCCCTCTCTCTCGGTGTACAGTATGCTTGCTGTACATCACTAAGGCACTCAGGAGGGAATTCATTTTTGACAAATGCAACGGGAATGTTTCCACTACACAGCATCAGGAATAAGTTTCTGTAGCAGCTCTACAGGATTTAGCTCGTTTCATTAACGTGACAGCAAGTTGTACACCAACCCACTGGGAATTTGGCAAGTTTGTCATCACCAAATCGCTTCCAAAGGCACTGATCATCTTTTCTTACCCCTAGCTGGGAATAATCATGTTTTTTTCCACTGATCTTGACTCTGAATGTTCAGACATTTTAATGGCATCAAGGAAACAACACTATCAATTCATTCCCTCAAAATAACAATCGCCTTCCGAAGGCCTGCGTGCCCTCGGCCTTGGAAACCTGTCTCTGTGTGCTAGCTGCTGTTCTGTCCAATTTACATCTTCAGGACTCAAGGCCTAGGGTATTGTGCGTTACTCTTAAGTCCTACCTTACAGCAATTTTTTGTCAAGAAAGTACCTTGAACATAAATCAAAATGCTTTGAAACAGCGGAAATAAATTAAACAAATGTAATTTGTTTATAAAAATATTTTCTTATAAATCTTTAAAGCTTATAAAAGCCAGAAAATACATTTAAAAGAATCTCTGAAACGTTCCATCCTTTGAGATGTGGTTACAGTTCAGAAAGTGAGAAGAAACAAAGCCCGCAGACATTTTACATTTATCTTCCCACAAGGAATTCCATAGTAGAACATGCTTAACCTACAAGTCAAAACGCCTTTGACATCCTTCCCCGGGTCAACTCCCTGTGTCAGATCATTTCTGTTTGAAAATAAAGAGCTGGAACTTAGCTGACAATGCTGCTGTTTAGACAGACATGGCACAATTAGCTTTTCCATAGTTACTATATGGAAATTCAGACGCTGGTTATACCAGCGGCCATGACTCTGAAGCTAGAGCTCAGGGATATGTATGTAATACATAGGTGCCATTTTTTAACAGTTACTTTCTGAACTTACATTTTAATATTGGGAGGGCAAGTGGTGCCACATACAAACATACTACCCTCTCAGCCACCCCTTTTTTCAGCAATGCGGCATTTAAAAATACCTATATTCCTCTTTATTGGTTATGGGATATGTCTTTGTAATAAAACTAAAATGACCTTGCTAGTCCATCCAATATTCAAACTGCATCAATTGGTCCTCTTGCACTTCCACGAAGACTGTCCTTCGTCCTGCAGCTTTTTAAATTTTGGCCCAAGTAGGAACCACCAACCAAATCCCAGAATGACACAGATGACAGATTCCACGTAGTAACCGTCCAAGGTAGTAACACAGGAACCACCAGCTTTTGTGCAGAGCTGAAAGACAGAAACAGAAGTTGATGCATTAAGTATTCTCTGGGAGATACAGAAACACAAACTTTTAGAAAGTAGTCATTAAATATCCACTGTTTGTTTTTTTTTACTTGCTCTTGGTTATGACTAAATGTATTTGTTTAATCTTCGTTGTTGCTTACGGAGTTAGTAAGAGAGGCTTCCAAGTGTACCACTGCTATGAAAAGTAACAAAACTGTTATAAAACATTCGGTAAATGGAACATATTGGCCCAAGGGGCTGACTCTAGAAAACAGAAACTGTCCAGCTGTCTCATCCTGGCCTGGAGGTGCAAGCACTGTTCTTAATCCCATGAAGATTTTTTTTCCGCTCCGAGCCACCCAAAAGGCTTCTTTAGAAATTATACCCTTGCATCTCACCACACTGGATCTGCAAATGGACTGTACAAAACGCCACGTATCTCTGGGAAAAACATGCCCAGGATGTTTTTTAATTGCAGAACTGGAAGACAAAAACTCCAGCATTTAGAGGGTATGTGTATAGCACATGATCATTTCTGCTGTCGTTCAGCTTTCAATACTGCTATAATCCCAAAATAAATCAATCCTCCTAGTTGAAGTTCTGCCAGCATTTTCATTATTCTGAGACGTGTCAAAATCAGATTAGGAATAAGGGAGTGGTGGTGGAACATTACCAACTGGGAGGATGCAAAAAAAGATCAGGGGAATGAGGTGAAGGTGAAAGGACTTAAGTTCACTAGAGGCCCAGGCACAGGGAACCTAATTAGTGGCAAGCCAATGACAGGCAGAAAAAGCACACATTAGGGGGATGCAGTTTCCCCTCTGTAACTAGTAAAAGCTGCAACTCAAGTTCAAACAAGTTACATTTGACTCCTAGAACACTTTGTTTATTTAGAGAACCTCCGCATCCCAAAGAGTCCTGGCATTCAAGAGTGAAATAAATCTCAGACATGAGTATGGAATAAAAAACCCCCAAGCCCCTAAAACATTTCCACCCTTCTAAACACCTAATTTACTCGTGAGGAGATGAATTTGAAACCTTGCTTTCCAAGCAGTTTTGCATCCTGTTGTTTGATCTGTGTACAGTAGCACAGCACGTTCTTTGTTCTTTTCCACGCGGCTCCCCAGAACTGGGAAAGCAGCCAGTGACACCGCTCAATTTCACGTGGAAAGTGAAGATCAAAGACAACAGAGCTAAGTAACATCACGGGAGAAGGTATAAAGGTATTCAGACAGGAAGCCTCCAGAAAGACAGAAGGAACAAAAACCTACCACAAAACTTAAAGGACTTGGAGAACAGACAGCCTGCCAAGAACAGAGCTCCTAATTACAAATCTCTGAACTTCACAGGGTTTACCCTCAAAAATGTAACTACAGCCTCCTTACACTTCAGAGAACGTGGCACCAATCTAGTGCTTCTACCACCACGCTTTCTTGCCAGCCCAAAAAGAAATGGACAACTACTCTGCAACAGCAACTCTTTGGTAAGGTGTTAGCTATTAAAAGTGCAAAGATAAAAACAGACCTAATTTTATCAGATCGGAAAATTAGCTCAATTGGTGCGAATTTTTAAGCATAAGCTATGCACTACGAAGGTTTTCAACAGCAAAAAAATACTAAGAGAAGAAATTTCATTGAAAATAATTGAACAGAGCCCTTCAGAGCCTCCAAAACTTACTTCTGCAGCAACTGTAGTTCCACAGGTCTGATCCTGGGCCCCTGCACACTCTTTCACCGTAAGTGGGTCCACAAGCCAGAGTGCAACAGTGGAAGGCCAGTTCCCTCCCAAATTCGACACAGTATTTAGGAGTGTCATGTAGGTTCCTCCAATCAGCGGATCGCTGACTTTGGCATTGAAAGCCATTATTGCAACATACATGCTATACAGCGTAATCTATAGAAGAAGAAAGAAAACCCAAAGGACAGTAATGTTTCCCCAATTACGGACAATGACAACTAAAAACCCCAAGATAAAAACTGCTTTAAGAGATTACTTGAAGTTAGCAACATTGACTGAAAAGTAATCCCAACAGCTTAAAATTGCACAAGAGAGAAATTACTTTGTCAGTCTGTCTCTCTTGTCATACCAAGAAGTAGCCTTGCCATTTGTCTCAAGTCATGCTGAAATGGACCCAGCCTCACATGCATCGGAATGATTGAGGTTATCAAACTGAAGCATAAGGCCAGCTAAAATAGCATATAAAAATAAGACTCTTGCATTTAAAATAAACTCTCAAAGCACTGCATGCATTTTTAGTTCTAATCAAAAGCCCAGTTTTTATCAGGAGTTTGTCTTCCAGGCCTTTGGATCAGATCCATTATGATGTTCCTTCAAAATCAGTAATGCAGTTTTTTCTAGGATGAAGATCATACAACTTTACAGATCTGCACAATAAGGACAATCATCAATCATCACGCCTACGAAACTCTGTCAGAATGCTGGGATTTCTCCAATGCCACCCTGCTTTTGAGCTTCTGGTTGGGGGGGGGATGGGGGCAGAAATCTATGAAACAAAAGCAGATCTGATCAACTAAAAGTAACTTCATAGAAGACATCTAATGTACCACATGGAAGAATAAGAAATCATATTGGCAAGAGTATCAAACCAAAATATAGCCACACAGCACAACAGGTCAGACTTAGATGAATTCCAGCAGATAACAGCATTTATAGTCCTCTTGTTGACTGATATGAAATACCCTCCCGTCCCTCTCCCCTTCCCACATACAGTGTACGTTACCTGATGTAGAGCATAACTCAACAATACTACAACATAGTAGTAAACAGGAAATCCTCCTTCATGTTTTACTTTAGGAGTCCACCATACCAAAAAAGCAAATTCCAGACCAAGCAGTAATCTGGAAAAATAAGAAAGATAACACATAATTGAGGTAATTCTCCTCCCCATGTGTTTCCTTGATGCAAAGCAACTATCAAATATTTACACATACAGAATACATTAAAACAGTTTATATGTAAATAGTTAAAAGCTATTTCTTTCTTAGATAGAACTGGATATTGAATATTTGACAAGCACTGAAATTGTAAACATTTTGTACCTAAACAATTCTGTTGTCCATATAAACATAATTCACTAGCAGATCTCTTATGCTAGCTTTCTCCCCTGCCCCTCACACAGAAATTTATTTTTTGTAGAAACACACACACAAGACATCTAACCAAATTCTTACTCTTCTTTTTTTTTTTCCCCACAAAGACATACATAGTTGCATAAGAACATGTTAAAGTAACAGCTACCTGTTACAGACATGCTACATGATTTAACCAGTCACAGCATTAAGTAATTTTCTGGATTCACTGGTTTTAGAATTCCATAAGCGAACTCCTATATTAAACACTTAACAGAGAAATTAAATGTTTCCTTGTACGTATCAGCCTTATTCAGCTTCTTTTACCCTCAGTTACTTCAGTAAAGCACACACCCAGTAGATGCACCAAATGACTTGTCAATGCGTTCTGCCACTCTTACATTGGGAAGCACACGTAATTTTACAGATACAGTCCCGATCTAGTCAGAATGGTTCATGAATAAGGAACTAACACCACTGAATAAGAGCAGGAGCGTACTGCTCTAATGCTGTTGCATAAGTACCTTAACAACAGCTCATGTTCCACTTTCTTACATGTGTTACTACATGAGTCAAGGCACAAGACACAGAGTTCTACTTACTATGAGAATTCTGACATACTTTCTTGTATCTGGAAGTTTAAGAGTTACACAAGAAATCCTATACTTGATCTGAATACACAAATTACTAAGTTTCTGTCAAACAAGATTTGTTTTTACCTGAAAGGCATAGCTTTGTAAAAAGTGTTCAGTGGCTGGGGGCCTGCTGTGTATTTGCTGATAATCAAAGGCAATATTATCTGTAAAGGAACCATTGGAACCGCTAGCAGAGCTAAGTGCTCTTTCGGGACTCCCTCTTCCACCAATTTGAGTCCTGTTACAGCATCTGCTGCTGAAAATCCAACCTGCAACGTAAGTGAAAGAAAATAAATTGAGGAAAGCAGTGATAGTTTGGCTAGAAATTCAGGTTGCTCAGTATTAAGTAAATTGAGAAATGTGATAGAGTACAATTCATTTTGTGTCTTATTTGATTTTCAAATCTGTTCTGAACCATATTCTACACTTGCATACTCTTCTTGTCATCAGTGCCAAAACTATACCAAGAACATTAAACATAGCAATGACATTCATGCTTGTGCCTTAATTGCTGGCAGCATCCACGATGGCCAACAAGAAGCCATGGAAACCTAGTTTGCACAGAGTTGCAGATTCTGGGAACAAGATTTAAGTTAAAAGAAACATTTTCTGTCCTTTTAACTGCAGACTACACAAAAACCATAACTGTTTAAAAATGTTTAAAAACAAATTAATACTATATTACAATCAAACTTCTCTTTAATGCTTGTAAAAACACTTACAAAAGCTCAAGCAAATGTTTTCTGTTGTATAACCCTGCTTAGCATGATGATATAAACAATTCTGTTTCAAATTTTATGTGAAAATTTGTAACTCTGATAACCGCAGCAAAACTAACAAATAAATTACATTGCAGGGACTCAACAACCTTTCAGACTGATACCATCGGCATCTAACAATTCATACATGTATTTACTTACTTTTGCTGTGAGAATCAAGAGACAGAAAGTAAGAACTGCAGGCATCTTGATTATTGAGAATAGCAGCCTGTATGTATCAGTGATGCCTTTTGTTTCTTCCTTTGTTGGTGTTAGTTCCTTGTTTTCCTTTTTCAAAAGGGCAACCAGTGTAGTGGTAATTAAAAAGACAGCTCCCCAGAAAAACAGGAAATCTGGAGGGGGGGGGGAAATAATTAAAAAAAAATAATCTTTCTAGCAGCCATAATCAACACTTCATTAACAATTCACTGAGTATCTAAAATGCAGTTATTTTGCAAAAATATAAACCTAATAACAAAAAATTTAATAAAAATATTACTCATTGACCCTCCTAAAAACAAGTAACAACAGCAAATGACAAACACATAACTACATACAGTAACAGACACAGCTCTGCCCTGCCCCTCACTCTATAACCACGTTTGCTTGAGATCTGAGACAGAAGGGCAGCAGCAGCAAACCAGGTCACTTCCCTCGTGTTCTGTGTGTTGTTCCCACAACAAGCATGTTGGAGGAGAAACAGAAATAAAAATGAAAGTGTTGAAGGATTACACATACAATCCCTGAGAACTGATCAAGGAGGAAAAAATACAATAAATAGTTACAAGACAGGGAAAAAACTTCAGAGGAAGAAGTCATTCACAACTCCCCAGCTGATTTACTGTGTAGTCATGTAACTATTCTGTGCCTCAATTCTATACTCCCTATATAGTATCTATCTACCATCTGACGGAAACAAAGATTTATACTTACGAGTGTAAAGATGGCCTGACGAAAGTTCTTACGCAGTCATCAAGTAGAGTGTCACTCAAATATGGATGTTTTAAGTAGCTATTATACTTGCTAACCCTTAAGTGCTCTATTTTAAGCAGATATAATATTTTCTAAATTGTGGATTTGAATAGTAAAAACACACCAATATTTTATGGCAATTGCTTTTTGAGTTAGTGAATGGATTAATCTAAATTAATCCTATCCTCTACCTTTATGAAAGAGGCAAGAAAGAACTCAGTAACATGCAGAGGGTAAGACAGAAGTAGCCTTTTATCTTCCTGGTCACGAGCAACTTCAGAAGCCTCACAGTGACTTGAAAGAAAGCAGCAAGGGCTGGTGAAAGGGCAAAGACAGTTCAAAGGTTTAGTCAATTATTAGCTGCTTCTTATGCACAGGAAGAGGGACAAGCACAACAAGCATGTAAGAAAACACACAAAGACTACTTTAGCTATATCCTAGCATTCTCAGTATAAAAGGAAAAAAGGCATTTCAAACCATTTTCTCCTGCTTCCACACCAGCTACTTCTCCCTTTTCTAAAGTAAAGAAGATCCCATAACCAGTGCCGTCAGATTGCTCTATTCTCTGTTAAAAAAAGGTACCCTGAATATGTATTTTTAAGTAAAAGATGAATTTTCAGAGAGTCATGCTAATCACAGCTACTGTTTACAAAAGACATACAGCAGCGGTATTCTAATAATAGCACTAAGCATTATCACTATCACACAAAGACTTACAGCGCGAGGACAGGAATAGAAATAGCTTTGAGCATCATTGCATGAATACTCCTGATCAGGTCAACCCTGTCAGACGCAATACAGTAATGGCTGTATTAGCAAAAAAAAAAAAGCAGCCATATAGTCCACTAAAAGGCTACAAGCAAAAGAACTTTAAAGTTATAGTTTACACAAGAAATTTCTAGCAGAAAGATTTTGGTGCCACCAGTGCTGCCTAGCCCCATCCCTATTTTGTCTCTGCCTCTATACTATTATGAGCAAAGTAAACCATTGTGTTGGGGGCAAAGCAAACTTTTGAATTAGACTGGGGGCAGACCAGGCTGGAAAATAACCATCAACAAGGTGTGTGGGGGGGTACAGGTGTTTGATCACAACAGCTTTAGTTAATTCTACAGCTACACATCTCTTCCCAGGAAAAAGGGTGCTCCACAGCCACTGGTCCAGGTAAGTTTGGGCTGCCTTGAAGGGGCATCTTCTTCCTGCACTCGCGCTTTACCTCTCTCCCATTGTGCTGGGACAGGCATTCGTGTGACTGCATGGCAAACAACTAACACTGTTACTGCTGCACAACTTGAAGTTGACTTGGGATGACGTTCTTTCCCTCGCATTGGCACGCAGCCTACAAAAGCCTTCAGAGATATGAACGGGCAAAAAGCTATTGTTTTCAAACTGTTTTCTGCTGCTTTAACTGCCTGAACAGGCTCATCACAAGCCCCTTTACAACCAGCACTAGGACCAGAGAGCCACTCTTCCCATTTCAGTGAGCTGGTTTACAGTACTGCCCTACAGCTGCTTCAGGAGCAATGTGGACACAGCAAACTGTGTCAGTCACATGAACATGGGATCAGAAATTTCTTGCAGCCGGTTTTACCACCCAAAAAAACATATCCTGCAACTACAGTGTCAGAGCTATTTGCTTTTCTCACTCCACCCAGGTTAGTACTCCAGGACAAGTTAAACAGGTTGCATTGGTGTTTCTCAGGTTTGGGATTATTTTTTTTTTTCAGACAGCACTCTTTTAATAGTAACAAATCCATTTATGCAAACAGTACTGAGAGAAAAAAACCAAGACAACAAAAAACCTGGACAGTGGAGGTAAGAATAGACAAACCAAGCTCTCTTAACTACACTAGTGATTTGCAGGTTGCATCAGCAGTAAAAGACGTCAGTCTGCCGCTGGAGCAAGAGGGAAGAGACACGCCAGCACTTATGAACTACACAGTAAGGGAAAACAAAGGAAAGCAATAAACCAGCAGGGTTACTTTGAGGACTACTCTACATAGGGTTATCAACTGGAAGGAAAGAGGAAGACTACTTAGCAATTGTGATAGCTGCACAAGCAAAATAAGTACAGCAGTCTTGGAAACTGATATCCTGATTTATCAATAAGGTAAGTACAGGATAGAAAGCGAAAACGA
Source organism: Dromas ardeola (assembly GCA_013398915.1). Lineage (NCBI taxonomy): Eukaryota > Metazoa > Chordata > Aves > Charadriiformes > Dromadidae > Dromas > Dromas ardeola. Next base: position 267,033 of record VYZM01003671.1, read on the forward strand.
GCCTGTAAACAACAATTCAACTCAGTTTTGGCATACCTTTTCTCTTACATGATACAGGAAGAGCAATCAATATAAGAGACAGAAAAGAAACTAAAACCATGAGAATTTACTCTTCATTGCTTGCCATGGTCACTTTGAGACTGCAGCCAGAAGCGGTGCCAGTTTTTCTTGTCCTCCCATAAGCTGAGCTGTCTAAATTCAGCCTTGCAAACAAAACATGTATTTTAAGCATCTTCCAGGCAATACACCAAATATCAACCACCACATATAACCTTTCTGAAAAAACCAAAACCAAACAAAAAACCCATCCCAAACTAACCCAAAAAACACCAAACAGAAAACACCCCTACACTAACAGCTAGGTATTGCTGGACTACCAGACTTTACTTAATTAATTTAATAAGGCCTTCCTTGAGAAATTGGCTACATGGTAAATCCTGAACACTTGTCATTTCTATTTCTGTGAACAATACCATTTTGGAATAGTCAATTATTTTTTTTAATTTCTCCTTTCCTTCCTCCCAGATGGAGATGTTCTTAAAAGGCCTCCTTAATAAGAGGCAAGGCATTTGGTTTGTTTGGTTTTTTTTTTTTTAAACAATAATCTATTCCATGGTCATTAAACCGAGAGGGGAAGTCTCTAAAGTGCTTAGATCAGCCAAGATAATGACAAGGCAGGTTTCCCACACTCATAAGCCCAGAGAAGCCTGGAAGTTCAGTGCATGCAGCAGTGGACTCCACCAGCCTCCTGGCGAGCTGTGCTTTCTCATGGTCAGGGGAGAACCCAAAGCTGCCCGGTTCACAGCGCCAAACCACCGCCCTCTCTGAACGGAGCTTTGGTCTAGGCTCAGGGAAGAATCATCCCCATCCCCCTCAACAGGCCAGCAGTACCTGAGAGGGTAACAATCCCCTGGGGCTGGGGCTGGAACCGCAGGTACTTGTTGCAGAAGGAGGCCGACTCCAGGGCCAGGAAGAGGACGTTGCCCAGGAAGTAGCCGGCCGTCTGGCCCACCGAGTTGCAGGTGGAGGCGTAGCCCACATTCTCCCTGGACAACATAGTCAGGGCCCAGCCGTCCACCGCAATGTCCTGAGTCGCCGCCAGAAACTCGAAGAAGAAGAAAGTCCCAGTGAGGGCCACCACGTTGGGGCCCCGGCCCTCCCCATCGCCCAGCAGCAGGTCCACCTGGGTGGACATGTAGATCATGAAGAGACCCAGGATGTACTGCGTGGGCACCAGCCAGGACTTGCGGCGGCCGAAGCTCCGCAGGTAGACGGCGTCCACCAAGGGGGCCCAGAGCAGCTTGAGGCTGAAGGGCCAGAAGACGAAGCTGAAGAAGGCCTGGTCAGTGTAGCTGGCGCTCTTGCTCTGCAGGAGGGGGGGGACGCTCCCCGCCAGTCCCAGCGGGATGCCCTGCAGCACGTACAGCACCAACAGCAGCAGGATGCTGCCCAGCTCCGCCCGGCACCCCCGTGCCCCCCGCGAGTTCGCCTCCGGCGGTGGCGACGGCGGCGGCGGCAGCAGCAGCGCCTCGGCCTCGCCGCCCGGCAGCCCGTCCCCGCAGAGCGCCAGGCCGGGCGGC
>VYZM01003671.1:269152-283762 GCA_013398915.1 Dromas ardeola
TGGCGGGGCTCGGCCTTCCCCCGCCGCCGCCTGCTGGAGCAGGCCGGGGTCTGCGGTGAGGAGTGGGGCCGGGCGGCTGCGGGGGCCGCGGGGGGCCGGGGCCTCCCTGCCCGCCGCCGGCAGCTGCCCGCCTCCCCTGTCCCCCGCGCCGCTCTGTCCGCTCGGTCACACCAGGGGCTGCTCTGAGAAAATCAATTAATTTCACAATCCGGGTTTTGGTAGGGTTTCTTTAAGCGGTGGCTCGTGGTGTGGCCCAGCTCGGGGCTGCCCAGTGCCTCGCACGGCCTGCGCTGCCTGCGGGCTGAAACCGAAACGGGGGTACGGCCAGCACCTCCCCTAGCAGCTAGCCACGTGCTTTTTTTTGGCATTACATCCTAATGAGAACCGCAACTCATTCAGCCAGCCTGATAGAAAAGTTGGTTTGTTTAATTGCTGCGGGTTTGCCTGCGCAGGGCCCGTTGCCCCCGTCCCGGTGACCCCCGGGACCGCGCTGCCCCCTCAGCATCGCCCCAGGCCCCGTTCGCAGCGACAGTGGTGGAAAAAGCTGTGTGTCGGCGTGGCTCGTGCATGGCGGGGGGACAAAATGACGCCTGTGCCTTTCTGAAATGAAGTTTTTCCTTGATAATGCAACTTCTGAACCAAAACCCTGTAAGCTGTCTCAAGCTGCTTCTGTAGTAGGATAAAAGCCATGTTCTAGACTTTCTATCTAATTTGCAAGAAAATGTGACTCTTGAGGGGTTTTTTTAAGAGCTTAGTTGGTCCCTGCTTTAAGTTTTCTGATGCATTTTTTCCTGACCATCAACATCGTCTCCTTTCCTGGCCGGGGCTGCTGTTGAGGGCTCCGCTTCTCCGGGGTGCTCGCACCCACGGCCAGCTATGTGCTGCGAAGCTCATCTTCCATGAGCCGTGTGCTCGCAGGAAGTGGGTAACGAGAGCGAAGGAGAGCGGCTTCCGCAGGGGCTCAGGCCCAGCAGCCGTTGGAAGTCTGCGTGTGACTTATGTAAATTAAAGTTTGCCTGAGATAACGGGTTGGGGGTCTCTTGTATCAGTCTCGGGGATTGCCTGAGTTTGAAGGAGTTAGTTTCCTGTTATACTTTGAAAAATTATGAGTAAGTGTTCTTATACCTGCTTAATTTTAATGCCACAGGGAAACAATTAAACTCTTGTAAAACCTGTGCTGGCTTGAAAGTGACAGATCAAAGCTCCTGGTTTAGGCTTGTCTGAAGTTATTGTTGTGGGTGAAAGCTCAGGGCTGAGGGCTTGGACAGAGGGGCTGTTGCTGCAGGCTGGGCTCTGCCAGGTGCTTCTCAGTACTCCAGAATATGACTGTTCTGTATGCTACTGTGTTTTATAAATTGAATTAATGAAAATCCTGTGAGTGTGTGGGAGTGTGAAATGCTGAAAAATCCTGTGATTCTGCAGAAGTGGGCTGTTACGAACCTGCAAAACTTAGTTTAAAGTACTAGGTAGGAAGAAGATATGCAGTGTCCTGAGCTGGTAATGCAAGTCTTCTACCACAGTTTTTTATAGAACTGGTAATTTTTGGCTTTGACACAAAAAACCCAAGAGCAATGAAAGTTTTTTTCTTACAGTGTCACTAAGTGGTAAAGTTGAAATGATAGATGGAAGCTGAACCTCCTGGTGCAGTTGGAGGTAGCGATAGAGTTCAGGTGACAGTCGGGACCTTAGTTCCAGGCTTTGGGTCTGTGAAACAGGGAAATGACAGTCTGGAGATACAGCATTTTGGTGGTGTAATCAGTTTATTTGTTTCATCAGTCGCAGAGGAGAGTAGGAATCCTTCACATATGACGTGCTTTTCAGGATGACTTGTGATTTAAATTATCTGAATGTGTACACCAAGAGAAAAAACGGAGGAAAAATGTCTACAAGTTCCATTCTGTTTTCAGTCCCACTCTCGGGACATCAGGCTGGTGCCTCTGTCTGCTCTGCCCCACACCTGAACCACCTTGGGCAGCTGCCGAACCAACTTTGACAGAAGTTCTCAAAAAAAGCAAGTTCTCCAGATTTTTGTGAAAATAGACCAGGAGAAGACAAGGAACTCTAGTTATACCCCTGCTGAAGGGAAAAAGAGCTTTTATTAGAAACTGGAGAATCCCCACTAGGAAGAGGTGCAGGCTCCATAGACCCTGTCCCTGCAGGAGCTGGGCTGCCTGTTATCGTCTTCATCTTTCTCCTGGCATGCATATGGTATACAAACATGAGCTAAACTGCCATGTTGGCTGCATGTTAACAGCATCTGTTCCTTTTTTGATTTTATTAAATGAAGTTTCCCTTGTTAAGTTTGGGTTCAAAATCTCTAGCCTTGGAACTGTGCCTTTAAATAAATAAAGCCAGATCCTGTACTGACTTACCGCCTTTCTCCTTCCTCTTTTTCCATGTGATTTACAGTAATGTTGCGGTTGGGCTCTTTCAGAGCTGAACCTCCTTACAGTTCTACTTTATCTCAAAACTGAAGTGCAAAAACTCCTCTGGCATAGTCAGTGTGATGACAGTCACCTGCATTGACTCCTGGGATGAGGCATGCTTGGATGTATGCTGGGGATGTGCTGCAAGGTTGCCTACAGGAGAAATGGGGAGCAGCCAGTGCCCTGTGTAGTTCTGAGAGAAAAATATTTCAGCCTGTAGTTTACTCTTAAGACCGCATCTAAGGGAGCAGCAAGTTTTTAGGCCACCAACTGGATGATTTATTTTTTTTTCTGGTGAGGTGCATGTTGCCTTGCTCATATTACATGTTCCCCGTAAGATCTGTGTTGCTTGATGGTTGCAGTACTTTTACTGGATTTTAGCCTATATGCCCTTAGCATCATCTGAGGAAAAACCGTGTGAGCTATGATTAGATGCTGGCTTTTCAGATTTTGGGAAGGTATTAACAGACTCCCAGTGAAACTCGAGCAATGAGCTATTACTTGAAGCCTTAAACAGCCATTTTTCAGGGCCACAAAACCCCTTAAGAAGTAATTCTAATGTTGATGCAGTTGTCTGTGAAAGTGTTCCTCCAATCATTGTGCAAAATGATGCTATACTTCACAAGAGTGAAGAAGCAGGAACGGCTCAGCGAGGGGGTTTGCCATCTTTGGAGCTGAGTGCTCACACCTGGGTGACTGCAGTGCAGAGGCTTGTCCGGTTCATGCTTGTGGCAAAGGGGTATGTATCACTGTCCTGCTTTTACCGAGAACTAAGGCAGGTGCAGGTTCATTTGAGATACAGATTTACTTATGCTGCCTTATGCGACGTTTTTCAAACTACTCCCAGCATAACTTTGAGCTCTTTTTGTTTTCACGCATGTGTCTCCCCCACAGCTGTTACTTGGGCCCAGCTAATTACACCTGACTGCTCAAAGCAGCTCGATGCCTTCAGGGTAGGGCGCTGAAAATGAGATTTATGTACTAGCTCGGCCATCGGTCCACCTGAGCTGATGCCAACAATAACTTGGCTTTAACCTTTTTTATTGTAAAATGTAAAAACTGCCTTCACAGCTACTTTATTCTTCCTTATTCTGCAGGTTCTTAGGAGTCAGCAGGTTGGGACGATGGGTAGGATGTGTGGGTAGCAGTGCTGGCACATGGGACTCATCCGTTCAAGGGCTGACTATGCATCCCTGGCTTGCCCGGGGCTCTGGAGGGGACTTCTTACATCCTACCTTCGTATCTTGCAGGTGGAAGTGAACAATCTCGGACACTAAGCCAAGAGGGCTGCAGAGCTCTGTCCCTTTGTGGTACAAGCTACAGCACGTGCTCTGAAACAATTAAAGACTTTAAATAAGAAATAGCACTGCAAGGAATGGTGTTTGATACAAGATGGGATTAGGAAAGAATAAGGATGTCGGTGTTTCTCTCAAGAACTGCTAATTTAGAAATTGCTAGGTGAAAATGCCCAGAATTACTCTAAAAATGATTCCCTCCCTTCCACTGGAAGGGCCGACAGTTCTGGTGACCTCTCTCTATCTGATCAGGGGTTTTGAAGGGGCGTTTGTTGCTGAAGTCTGCTCTCCTCTACATGTGCCCTTTTTGTTGTATAACCCAAGACTAAAAAGTCGTTAAGAGCTCCCCACCAAGCACACTCAGCTACCAGCTGAAGGAAAGAAATTAAGTAACTGACTCTAACCTGGATTTAGGCTTTTGAGGGATTTAGCATAATTTTTTCTGCTTGTGTCCTTTAATTTAGATAAAACCTTTTCCAGCTAGCGTAAACTTTGGAATTTTCCAGTGTGCTTGCCTTGCTTGGCTAATTTGAAGACAATTATCTGAAGCGTCTCTTGGTAGCTGAGGAAGAAAGCTTAAAGGCAGCCTTTGCTGTGTATTTATTTGTTGGGGAGAATGTGTCCCAGCAGGGTGATGCTCTCCTCCAGAACTGACCTATGGTTGATAGGGGGGTGATTATCTGACCCACATGGAAATACTGTGGCAGGCTGCCCCAGCTTCCCTCGGAGCCCAGGCAGCAGCGGTGGGAACCTCCTGTGAGCCCTGGGTCGAAGGCTGCGTTGCCTCGTACAAACATGCAGAACAACACCAACAGGCCATAATTAAAACTTGAAGTGGTCATAAGCTTCAAGGTGTGTTTTGAGGCAGTGTTTGCCTCAAAACCCTTCCATTTTTTCCTTCATCAAGGTACATTGTCAAGGAAACAGTGTAAGCTTTAAGTTAAGGGAAAAACAGCCTCAAAGTAATTTCTTTAAGCAGCAGAATTTTTTCTGGGTGAATTTCTTGGTCTTCCTTGAAGATCCTCTGATAGGGACACTTCCATGGAATAGCTGCCTCTTTTCATAATTTCTTTTTAAAAAAAAAAAAAAAGAAACTTGTCCTTGCATTTTCTTGCCCTTGTTCAGGTTTAGCTGAAGTTGTCCAGTCAATTCAAAGGTGACAGGTTCAAAGAGAACCATTGCTTTGTTCCAATGTGCAATCTGCTTGAATTCTCCAGTCAAAAGTTGTGGTTTTTTTGAAAAATTGTTTTAGCGGAGACATTTGTTCTCAATTTCTCCTTTTTATTCTCTCCAGGAGGTAATGTCAAGTGAAAGTTCAGCCTATGAGGCAGTGTGATGGGGAAAAACATTTTTCTTCTGACTTTGCACTGTCCTGTTTTGCTTGAGAAAAAGGCACATGGTCTTCATTATCATAGGGTGTGCCGGGTTTTGTATGGAACTGTAAAATGGAAAAAGCTGGAATGGTGAACAGGGCATATGAGTTCTTATTTATGGAAAGCTCTGCCTTCATTAGCTTATTTGCATTTTTTTTCCGTAATTTGTACCGTGTTTGGTTTTGGGGATGGGGATGTCATGTTTGTGTGGCTGCTTGGAAGGGATATGCTGTGTTAATGCATAGCTCCTTTATCTTGCTAGTGCATCTACTGGTCCTTATAAGTTTGAGGATTTTTTCATTTAGAAGTTTTTCCACTACTTTATCATTTTAATCATAAATTAACTTATAGGCAGCCTTAGCAAGCTTAGCAGATGTTAGCTGTTTAAGAGATCTGGCTTAAAGTCTGTGGTCTGCAGTGTGTCACCATAAAGCGCTGACATGAGTGATGTTTGCAGCCGGAGAACACCGGAGGAGACCTCAAGGATGGGCAGCACCACTACGAGGGAGCCGTCGTCATACTCGATGCCGGAGCGCAGTATGGCAAAGTCATAGATCGTCGGGTGCGTGAGCTGTTCGTCCAGTCCGAGATCTTCCCTTTGGAAACGCCAGCCTTTGCCATCAGAGAACAAGGGTTTCGGTAGGTTGTTTCCTGCGATGCCTTTGCCTGTGTGTTCTGCTTGTACTCTCTTTTCTGTCTCACAGTATCTGTGGATGTTGGCAGTGGTGGTAATTGCCTAGGTTTTTATGTGCAATAGTTTTCATTGTAATGATGTTAATGATTGCATCTTTAGCTTATCCACGGAAACAGCTGAGGCTTGCTGGGGAAACTTGTGCAGCGATATAAATTTTGTCTATTTGCTTCTTAATGCCATCATGTAATTTTAATCATTTCCATTTGTAAGTATAATTTAAGAGTCTGCATTTTAAATATGTATCTGCAAAAATTTAGATGATCTTGCTGTTTTACCTGTTAAACTAGAGTAGCTATTGATCAAGAAAACAAGTTTTGTGAGTTTCTAAAAATGATTTTCTTAGTTATCTAATTTTTTTTTTGATTATACTAACTTGGATGCTGAAGATATTGGGGTAAATCATGCCAAACTGTTTCTGGGAAACGACTAAAAAAACCAACTGAGACTACCACTCATTGTTTGAGGCAAGGAAAGGTCTCACAACTATTTAGTACTTTGTACATTTATTTTTCGTATTTTATTAGGCTTACCAGGGTATGCCTCTCTTGTGTGGGGAAAATAAATACCCTGAAGTCTACAAATCATCAGACCTTACTTGTCAGTTTGGTACAAATACAGAAATACAGTGCATGTCTACTTCTTGGTTGTACCCAACAATAGATAAGACTGTGTTGCTGCAGAATTGCGTTTTTCTAATCAATGGTAATTAGTGAACCAGTAAACAGTGTATTTTGGTAAGTCAAATAGGAGCTTATTGATCTCTTCTGAAAACACAGAGCAGAAACCCCAGGACCTGTTGGATCTGTCAGGTAGCTGCTGTGTGAAGAATTTATCTTTAAGAAATGTTCTGAAAAACACCTTCTACCTTCTTTTGTCAGATCTTGTTTGTAATTCTCCAACAATCAAGTCTTTAAAAGATGGACATACCTAATTACTGGTTTAAAAAGAATTCCTGCATCTCCTGTGTGTTGGATTTTACGTGTGGGTCATAGCACTGATGATGTTTTGTCTCAAACCTGCGCTGTATTAATGCAGGTTTGTAGTGGGAAGGCCTTTTCCCCCTTCAAAGTCTTGTGATTAAACCTGTTGGACTTGTCATTCCAAATAATTGCTTTCTAAAATGTAGCAAAACCTCTTCATTCAAAAGGTCACTTCTCAAGGTTAAGATAGTGGTTTCAGGTTATCGGTTACCCAGATTGGTCAATAAGCTGCGTGTCCACAGTCTCTTCCAGGAAAGCTCAACAAATATTGACACCAGCCGTTGGGTGCCTTTATTCAGTGACTGCTGTGAAAATGAATTTGTGGTTTACCTGCAAGATTTTGAGATATATTCCATGTGTCATGGGAATAGTCAGGTTTCCATGTTGCAGCTCACACACTGAATGGGCTGAGGAGCTGCGGTTTGGTCTGTGCTAAGGTTTGAGGCAGGCAGTAAGACCGAACGTTTTGCTAAATTATATTTACATGTTGTGTTTAAAAAGCCAGCTCCTCAGTTTTCATAGTTTCAGAACAATCTCTAGTGACAAGTTTCATCTAAATGTGACATAAACATTAGCCGTTTCCACAAGGTCTTGGGCCGAGACGGTGTCGTGGTCGGGGGCTCTGCTGGCATTAGTCTGAATTCTGGCACCATCTGAGCTCTGGTATGAGTCCTGAGGTCGGGGTATCAATGCATTCATTTTACTCTTGCTATTTTTACATGGTTCCTGATGTGCCTTTAATCCATTGCAAATAGGCTTTCCAAAGCTAGGTCAGTTGTTTTGGAAGTCGTTTAAGGTAAATCAGAAAAAGGTATATTCATACCAATGTGAGAACGTATGTAAGAAATTACATGGTGTTGCAGTAAAACTTTCAAAATCTACATCCCATGCTGGTTTTAATTTATCCTGTACAGTTGAGAAGATGCAGGTTCCCCTCTCACTGTCAACTCATAACTTTTTTCTTTACTTGGGCAGATTGGGTAACCTTTCAGTATTCTGTGGGATTTTAATTGGTACGGAAAAATAGCAGATTTTAAGACTCTACTTTTTGAATAGGACAGTGTATAACTATTTTGACTTCTCATAAAAGTGTTCAATTTGTAGGTGTGGCTGTATTTCCTTTCATTAATACTAAATAGTGTTCTGTACATGTGGCACTTAACTCCACATACAGAAGCACTTGCTTATTAGAAGCAGTAATACCACCAGGCGTTAAGAGTTTTCAGGCTCTTTCTGGCAGTGCCTGAGTTTAGGAAATTCATGGTGTCTCCAACAGAAATGCCTGTACATGCACAGCAGGTACTAGTTATCAAGATTGTTGAGTGTAAAACTACACCAATGTCAGATGTATGCTTATTCCAAAGCTCACTTGTAGATCCCTACATACAGAGAACTAAATGCTGCCTCTTCCAGTTCACAAGCCACTGTGCTTTGGCTCTGAGGGGTGTCCCCAACTAGCCCTCTGCCTTGTCCCCTGCCTTGAGATGAGGAGCCCAGGCTGGGGGACGAGGAGGTGGGCTGCTGGGGAGAGCTAGCCCTGCGTCGGTGGGAGCAGGTGCCCTGTGTGACTGCAGTTGAGAGGTGGTGTTTAGTATGTGGGCTTGTAACTACATGATTATTTCTGCCAGCGGTACGGATGCACTGCCTGTTTTCTGCTGCTTAAAAATAGAAAAATTCTATTTTGTCAGTACTTGCTTGACAAACACTGTAAATAATGCTGGAAGAAAGCTTTATTAGGTGCACTTAATCCTGTGTGTGCAACTTCTCTCTCGGCATTTTGCATTTCTTGCTTTGAATAACGGATTTGATGTTCTCTGTGAAATAAACAGTACATGAGTCCAAGGTCTGGTACACCCGTGTTCAATCCTGGGCCGAGGCCAAAAAGCATTGCTCAACTGGCTGGTCCTGCAGTTCACGATCTTGCAAATCATCATGGTTTGCAAAAGCTCTCTCTTCCCCTTTGAAAAGATTTAATTTTCTGTGAAAGCATGAAGTATTAACTTGAGACCATAAATGCTTGCATGTATTGGACTTCTAATTCACAACCCGTGGCTAATGCCATCTCACTTTGTAGTCAGGGTGGATTAAAGGACGTTTTCTCAGCAGCTCTAGAAATTTGGGAGTCTCTTCTGAATTTAGCTCCCCTCCAGATGGCACAGACACCATGAAGTATACGTATCTTCATACTAATACTCTGCTTCTGATCCTAGCCTTCTTGCTTCTCTCATAGTTGACGATTCCTATGAGGAATTTAAAATACAGTCACTTTTTAAGATGGTTTATATTTGACTTTGTTTAAACTGATGAAATATTTCTCTGGTAAATTGCTGTTTTTACAGCTGTAGCATAGTAAAGTTAAGCTATGTTTTAGGATATCTGTATTAAAATTTACGTTAGGATATATAGAGTTCTAAAAGTATCATGAAGTAATGTCAGTGTTTAAAGCAAATAAAGACATTTTAAAGTAAACAATATATTTGAGTTAATGTTTTCTTTATCTTTTGTCTGCAGAGCTATCATTATATCTGGAGGACCAAACTCTGTGTATGCAGAAGATGCGCCATGGTTCGACCCAGCGATATTTACAATAGGAAAACCAGTTCTTGGAATCTGCTATGGCATGCAGGTGCTGCTGAGAGATATGTTTGTCTTCAGCCATTTTCCAGGCCTCATTTCTGATACTAACTGAAGATGAACTGCTAAAGGACCTGCATTTCAAATATAAGCAGTATGCCACATGTGCAAAAGATACTTTTAAAGTGCTAATTTATAAACTGAGAATACTGTGTATTCTTCTCCTGGCTCTGCCATATTGATAGCATAAGTGGTTTTTCTTTATATAAGTGCTGTGAATTGAGTTCCACACTGCCTCTTTTTTTGGTCACAATAAATATAACCTGGCAGTCATTAACTAATTCTGTCTAGTTGGTATTGGAAAGCGTGCCCCTCATGTAAACAGGTGAAATAGTTTGGGTTTTTTTCCCTTTTATTTTCAAGTGTGGAATGTTTCTAGCATAGTTCTTAAGAGTGCTTAAACTCCACCCTTACGAAACACTTATTTACCTTATGACTGAGTGGTGATCCTGCAGTGATCTAGGATATCCAAGCTGAGTGAAGAAACAAACTTCCAAGGAGACAGGGGGTGGATGAGATGCATGACTTCTGCTTGTGCATTTTGTTTTTTTCCAGGGTTAGTGATTTACTAGGCCTTCAGAGGTGCTGAATAATGGCTGGAAAAACTCCTTTAGAAAGGCTGGTAATTACGGAAACAGGAGTGGCACTCCCTGTTCTAAAGGGAAACGTAGGTTATATTAAAATGTGTCTTAAAATGCCAAGCAAACTGAAAACATGTTAGTTAGCCTCGAGCAGGGGAGTTCCTTCACGCTGACTTTACGGAAGTGAATGAACTGTGTGTATTAGCGCACTACTACTTCATTATAAAAGATTGAAATCAGTCAAGCACAGTAGGTATAATATCAAACTAGGCCTAAACCAAAGTCTTAAATCTCTGAAAATTAAAGTAGTTGGAAGGTGAAACTCTAAAAATACTTTTTATGTTACCAATTATATTTACAAGGGAGAAAAGTCTTTATTTTGAGACCTCTGAAATCTAAAATGCAGACATCCAACTCCAAATGACAAGGTGAGGTTTTAGAAAGAAAACCTTGTTGAGAATTGTACTACTCTGATATAGTAAGGATTATTAAGAGTCCCAAAAATAACACTAAAGGAGTAAACTCAAGTTTTTGAGAGCTTCTTCAGAGCTGAGGAGCCAGATGTTGAGAAGTTTAAGCCTATCTGAGGCCTTTAAATAAAGGATAGATAAATCAGAGTTTTGTTCAGCAGCTTAACTGTTTTTATGATAACTGGCCTCAGATACTCAGCTGATCTGTAGAGCAGCCACTTATAAGCGCAAGTATTGAATATGGATTATTTTCCAAATCTCTACCTATTGTCTACTGTTGTGGATTTCTGGGGCTCGTTGTGTGTGGCAGTGGTCCCCAGCTATGCCAGCAGAAGGGAATGAGCCCAATACAGAACTGTGATTAATTTTGAAGAGAATTCTTACCGTTTTGGAAAATAATATATTAAATGAGTATGATAATGAAAAACTAGGTTGGTATGTATTGGAGGGCTAGAGCTGTTGTCAGTCATAGGCAGACTGAGATATAAAGTGGTACTAGGTTGTGTGGTGCTTTTTCAGATAATGTTTTTGTTTTGACAGATGATGAATAAGGTATTTGGAGGTACGGTGCACAAGAAGAGTGTTAGAGAAGACGGAGTGTTCAGCATTACTCTGGATAACACATGTTCACTGTTCAGGTATGTAGACATCTTAAGTTACCAAAACAATATTGGAAATACCAGTCTGGAAATTGGTGGCTAGATGAGAGGAAGCTTATTTTAAAGGAAATAGCAAAATTGCACCCATGCCTGTCTGATAATTTCTAATAAAACTTTTACAGCTGTGCTCATGAGTAGGCAAGTAACTCATTTGAAGAAATACTTAGGCATAACTTTTCAATTGACTCTGGAAACACAGATATATTTCCTTGGAATAATGTGTAAACCCCTTATTTCAAAGTAGAATGTTGTCTTTAAGACACCATAAGGTGTACCACAACATGAGAATCTTTGTATTAAGCTCTTGTCTCCTTCTGCTGTGCAGTGCATTACTCTTGTATTGGTTGGCACCTTTCCAATTTTTGAAAGGTAATAGAAACTCTGAATCCATTCGTTTTCTACCTTCCTTTAAAATTGTTTTGTGGTGTTTTATAAAACCAGAGTTAGATTTCTTGGTAGTTTGTCAATGCCTCTCAAGTTTCTTGTAATAATTCTAACAACTTACTCATACTCGGCATTCCGGTTTTATTAACATTCCCCTGTAGGGTTACTGCAGAACTTTATACCCTATCTAAAGTGTGAGGTGCCCAGATTGTCCTGAAAACACTTGGTTTTGAGCAAGAAAACTTCACTTCATTGAAATAAAAAGTAGGACTCCAAGTATCCTGATTGACACTAGATGGCTCTACATGTCAGAGGGGGTATTCAATATTTCACTATTAGTGTATTTATCAAAAAACCACAAACCCTTCTGAATTAACATAAACCACCCCTTGCATGAAGGATGTGTTGTACAAGAACTTAAGCAGCTCCCAACGGAGGCATCTCAAAGTTGGAAATGACTTTCTGGGAAGAAAATCCTGCATATATTTCAAATGGGCCTGGTCAATGAAGATGTTCCCATATTGGGATCCCTAAGGGCTTATTTTGGAAACAGAGATATTTAGGTCTTTGGTCTTTTTTTTGATTGATTCTAGCTTTTAATCTTTGTTTAGGGGCCTTCAGAAGGAAGAGCTTGTGCTGCTCACTCACGGCGATAGCGTGGATAAAGTAGCTGATGGATTCAAAGTGGTTGCACAGTCTGGGAACATTATAGCAGGTATTTATTTTACACTGAAATTGTCTTTTGATAGTATTCGCTAAAGGAAAGAATATGACAGAGAGTAGCTAGAACGAAATGGGAACAGAATATCTCTGTTATTTAATTGTCAAATAAGTGAATTGTTTTTAACAATTTCTTGTGTTTGCTTGCATGTTGTGCTGTTGTGATAATAAAGAAAGAAATAGACATGAAAATGAAAGGTTCTGTTTTTAAATTGGTAGCTTAAGGAAAAATTAACTTTATTTTTACAGTTTATGTTATTTTAAAGCATGCACGTGTTGTTTCTCTTTGAAATAAAATATTGTGTGTCCTTAAGGCCCAGGAGGGGAAGACATGTACTGTAGTGTGCAGTGTAAGTGGTGTTTGGTTTTTGCACCGTAATAGTACAAGTGAAACACTGTTTAATTATTAAAGCTTGATTAACTTGTTATTGTATTTAATATTATTGCATGAATGTTCAACTGAGCAAAAATAATGTTGGTACTGAAAGCAGTGTTTCAAACATTCCACACAGATTATCACAGAAAAATGTAGAACCTTAGAATTTGGTTTTTGAAAGCTATTCAAGTTATTGAATGCCAAATGGACTCTTTGAGTCTCTTTCTAGGAGATGGGAGACCTGAAAAGGTCTTAAGTTTGCTGAGCCTCTTAGTAATATCTCAAAGTATTCACCTGGTTTATTTTAAATCTTTCATTTAAAAAAAAAAAATAAAAATAAAAGCTTGAGCTACTGCTCTTAAATTGGACAGGTAACTAATTTGAGAAAATCTGGCCTTTTAAAAGATTTAAAGATGTCTCGTTATGGAAAGATTCTTTCCAAACTACTGTTAAGGTTAAACGGAGCATTCATTATATTCTGGGTTGTCTTCAAAGTGATCTAGAACTCATGCCTACTCAGATCTCTCTCTAAATTGTTTTGCTATGTAAAGTTTGCCGCATCCAGTGCGCAAGCTCCACCAGAGCTCCGATACCTTTAACCCTGCTTTATGTAGGCATTAGAAACGGAGTCGTACCTTTCCTATCCGCAACATTTTCCTGTGCCATTTCCCGTGGGCTTTTATAAAACCCTGTGGCTCCTTGTGCCTAAGCAAGCAAAGAAATGCTGGTAAGGTGGTAGCCAGGCTTCCAGGAGCGAAAGACATACAGTGGTACCGTGTACGTGGGAGTCAGACGCAGGTGGGTGGAATTAGGCAGTTTCCCTACTGCTTCTTTTAATCCCAGTCTGATCAACACATGGTGCAAGGTGCAGTATTGTGATCTACTCAAAGTAAACCTCCAGAGACTGTTAAAAAAGAGAGTGATGGCGCTCACAGGCGTGCTTCTGCAGGGACACTTGCACAGCTTGACGAGCGCAACTCTTACCGTGGATGCAGCTGTGGCAACGTGGTTTAGTTGTAGGGTTGTATGAGGTATCATGTGGTGAGGAAAAAATTAATGTAATTGATTTCCTGTTTTCACAATGGTTGTCCTAGGTTGTCTGAGTGTTTTCCTTGGTTTCTGAGGGATTGTGTGTTCTAGATATGTAACAAGTACCCCTGTTCCTAATCTTAACCAGAATCTTTAGTTTTGGTGGGTGATTTGTGCCAAAAGTGATTATGCCAAAATGTGGCAGAATAAATCTCTCAAAAAGTGTATGCTTGACTTTCTTGGGTATGCATTTCACTTCCAATTTTTTTTTTTGGTCATGCTCATTTCTTTGCACCAATGAAGGCATAGCAAATGAATCTAAAAAACTGTATGGAGCACAGTTCCACCCTGAAGTTAGCCTCACAGTGAATGGAAAAATGATCCTGAAGAATTTTCTTTATGATATTGCGGGATGCAGTGGTACCTTTACAGTGGAAAACAGAGAACTTCAGTGCATTCAAGATATCAAAGAGAAAGTGGGCTCATCAAAAGTCCTGGTAAGCAGATTGAAACGAAGCTGAAAGATTATTTGCAAAAGCATGATAGAAACACTGACACTTACAGTTACTGAGGTTAATCTGAAAAATGCAGAATTGCCATGATTTCTGTATTAGACAATTTGCACAATTGAATCGATACATTGTTTGACAACTTGTTTTTTTCCAAATCATTGACTATAAGTCAATAGTCTGTTCTAATCCTCTCAGTTATATCTACTTTCCCTGTAGACAGCTGACTAAATTTTGTTTTTGTATTTTCTTTATCCTTAGGTTTTACTCAGTGGCGGTGTGGACTCAACAGTATGTACTGCTCTCCTGAACCGAGCTTTAAACCGAGATCAGGTCATAGCTGTACACATAGATAATGGATTTATGCGCAAAAGAGAGAGTCAGTCCGTGGAGGAGGCACTCAAAAAACTTGGGATTCAAGTTAAAGGTACCATAATTTTGTTAAATACGCGGGGATTGATGAGGGGGTGAACAAGAGGA
>VYZM01003672.1:5953-25465 GCA_013398915.1 Dromas ardeola
CTTAAGATAGTAGGGTTTGTTCAACCTGAGGAAGAGAAGACTAAAACCAGACCAAAGTGATGCCTTAAAGTACCTAATGCATGGTCATAGAGAAGAAAAAGCCAGAGTCCTCTCAGAGGCGTACAGCAAAAGTTGAGGGGCAATGTACACAGGTTACACCAAGGCAAATTCTGATTACGTATCATGAAATATCTACATATAATGAAAATTCTCCACAATAATACTTCCAAATACTGAAACATCTAGCCCAGACAGACTAGGATTCTCCATCCCTGGAGATTTTTCAAAACTGAATTGGAGAAGACCTTTAGCAACCTGATCTAAACTTTGAAGCGAGGTTGGGTCATATAAAATCTAAGGGTCACCTATGAGCTCACTTCTATGACTCTTCAGATAGCTGCACATACAGATATACTTGTATTAACTAATACTAGTTTATGTCTCATAACTATAGATGTTTGACAGTGAAAATAATCAATAGAAATGACAGAAAGTCTATCATGCATTGTTCATTGTTAACTATTTATAAAAGCACATACTTGTAACATCCATATAGAAACACTCATCTTTTAAAAAGACAGCTTTGCTGTTTTTACAAGGCAAATGTAGTTTTTCTTTACATTTAAAATAAAGTTCTGCCATGACATGGACTCATTATCTAAAAAACTTTCATCTTCATTTTAGAAGTTTATCAAGACAAAATGTTCACTGCCTCTCTGAATTCTCTGTGTATACTAAAAACAATGCAAAACTAATGCAAAATGTCCTAATCTGTTGCAACAAAACAAACTGATATTATCTTATTTATTTTTGAAGCAAAATTTTGCTAAGGGGGAAAAAAAAAGAAAATACATTAAAAAATATTCCTGAAACCTAAAAATAATTTTTTACATAATCTTTTTGAAATAACATGTAACAAATTTTGTTGAAAGAATAGATAATTTTTTAACAAAAATTATGTATCTAGCTTCTCCGATGTTTTTGCTTTTAATAATCTTCCAGAAACGTCACCAGAATGCTCAAGTGCAGATCACTTTGTTTATTTGGTACATATATGAGAGACAGAACACTGAAGTAAAATCTATGGCACTCAGTGCTTCACATGCAGTCTCTCGCATTACTAACACTTACTCTATCAAACAGTATTCCTTTACCAGATGATGATTCCTTTTTTGAGTAATAGCAATGGAGCTTCAATTTTAGAATGGCTTTTTCCCCCTTTGGTGCAACTCTGAACTCAATGCATCATTTATATTCTTTTGCACCATGTATAATACACTGTAACACAATTGGATTTACTGGTGCTAGACAGACGAACTCCTAACCTTTAATGTCAGCTGCATTAGCATATAATTTCATATCTATTTTCTCAGATTTATCATTTCACCTTTTACAGTGCACAAAGCTAATGTAACTTCTGCTGATGCCACTGCAAACTGGTTAGGTTATTTTATTTCTAACCTTTGTGAAATGGCAATGTGCTCTTCAGAAGACCTAGAAAACTAAACTGAAATGAATGTGCTCAGTACTTCCTCTCATTTCTGATTTTTTTTCCCTTTACTGTTCTATTTCACACAGCATCTTTGTTCCTTCCCCACCCCCTTTTTTAAAAAAGCATCCCTTTAGGAATTGCTGGGAAAAGCAAATTAGTTAAAGAGTGAAATCACCAAATTGCTTGCTTGGCTTCAATTCCATGACAACTGAAAGAAAAGGCGAAGTTATAACACCAGATTTTAAAATACAATTTTTAAAATAACATATTTTCAGATGTGTTGCCTTGCTTTTAGGCCAACTGTACCAACGGTTCTCTTAAAGTATTAACTTTGCTTAGAGTGATTTTCAATCTTTATATTTCTTGAATATAAATATTCATCCTGTCATCTTTTCTGGAGCACAGAACCTATGCTGTGCCATGTGTGCTAGCTGTGTTGTTAAATTCTTTTCAATTACATTTGATGAGGTGGTACTTTTCTTTCAGCAGTCTCCTCAGATTTCCCAGTAGCTGGAAAGAATGGTACTCTATTTCCTCATTTTCCTGTCTTCTTCAACGCTATTCTGATTTTCATGAGAAAGCTGAAGATGTTTCTAGAATAGACTGGGTTCCTTGGACAATCAACTGCAATTTCCTTTATTTACCAATTTTATATCACAGCTCTGGTTGTGTACATTGAACTGTGACAGAGAATAGTAAAGGAAAATTAATGGATTCTGTAATTAATGCTGTAACTGTGCTTGAGGCAGTTTATTGAGCTAAAAAAATCCACAACGTCAGACAAACATGAGGCAAAGCAGACAAAAGTGGGTTGGTTTTTTTAAAAGCTACTCAGAAAAGGTGGATTTTTAGTCATTTGTTGATCTGGTCTTAGAGAGGAATGAATAGAGGTGACATGAACAAATACCAATCCCTTATCCTTTTTATTCATATGCTCTATAATGGGCACCTCAGTTGGCTGTGGTAGATGTGACTAAGCCTTCTGTTATAGGAATCTCTCTCCACCCATTCACCAAAAAGGATTTTAAACTGTCCCAGCATTTATGAGACTATGGACTAGAAAACTAACTTTTCAGTAAAGAATATACAAAGTGAAAGAGAAGACAGAAGAAAAATAAATAGCTTTTATATGCAACTCTGCTATTTCACTGCATCCTCAAAGGCAAATCCTTGCTTTCAGCTTCCGTTTTAGGCACTCAATGACTTTTCAGTTACAGCAGAATTTGTCCAACTCCCCCCAGTTCCTGTGAAGTTCTCCTCATCCCCTTTGAAGCCTGTCTTCTCCCTACTCCTCACCGCACACTCTCAGCATCCTTGCCTCAGCTGCAGGTTCCCCGTTTCCCAACTCAGACTCCTTCAATTGCTACATCCCAACTCCTCCTCACCAGAGCAGGCCCTGTAGGTCCCCTAAGGGAAGTGCAATCTCTTGTCTCCTCCAGACAGTTCTGCCTCACCTGATCACTTTACTTAGAGGAGTGTAACTTAAAACTGGCAATTGACCAAATCAGACATATGTTACATTAGAAAGGCAAAAAGAAATGAAAAGGTAAAATATCTGGGCTGAGTGGTATGACTGTGATAACTAAAATCCATAAAACGTGTCTCTATGAAGCATCACAGTTGAGTTTATGCTGCTGAACAGAGTTCAAAGCAATTCAAACATCAGTTTTTACCATCTGAAGAATAAATCAAAAGATCGTTATGTAACCACTCCAGTAATTTACAACCAACTCCTTATCTATGTACTATCACTGATTCATTGAACGATTGAATATGAGAAACTTTACAAACATGAATTAAAAAATATAATTCTAAATAATAGATAGTTTTGACAATTGGACCAAATTACATCAAAGTCCTTTTAAATACCTTTAACTTCTTTGTCGTTCTTGAACCATCTGATATCAGCTGCTGGTTTACTACCAGAAGTCTTGCAAGTTAGCTGCATCCTCTCTCCCTCCATAACTGGTGAGGTAAATCCAGTAATTTGTGGCTTTTCAGGAACACCTAACAAGCAAACAAGCAAAATGTCTCAGATAGTGTCGGATGCTGCCATGAATATATGACCAACTTAAAGTTCACTTCTAAATTCTGGAAACAGAGTAATTAGTTGCCTTCTATCAAAATCGAATGTCAGTGAGTCCTGTTGCCTATTGCAAATAAACTGTCAATCTGAACTGTAGTTGATTCTAAAGAATTAAAGAAAAACAGAAATTATCTAGTTTTCTAAGGGAAACAGATTGTATTCTAAAAACTGTCTTACCTGCATATATTCTGCATGCAGGTCTAGTCTGACTTGCTATTGTAAAGTTTAAACTGCTCTGCACAGCAAGCAGGATGACAAAGTATATTAGAAGTACAGCTGTGAAAATAAAATGTAGCCGACAACGAAAAGCTGAACTGATCTAAGTTCAGAACAGATGTTTAAGCATGAGTTACGATGATTTTAATACAATATCCAGGGAAAAGGGAGGATGAAAACAAATACGGGAGTTACTTTATCTTCAGAGAACACATAACCAAAAACCCAACAGGTATAATCACAATCCTATTGTCTATGGAGATTTCTTCAGCTGAATCCAAGATCTTTGGAGGAGGTCATGACATACTATACACATAATATTAAATTTGGAAATAGTTGTTTTTCAATGAACCATGGAAGATTTTAAAAAAAAAAAAAATATGAAAAAAATTGGGAAAAAATTTGATCACTACGTGTATAAATCCATTTGACTTCTGAAAACACAAGAGTAACTTATTTTAAAGTGATACTCATGACAGTCACTTTAAAATCTCTGAAAATGTCATTGTTATAACTTGCATCTGCAGCGCTTTGACGCATTCATATTTGTGGTTAGATAAAGGGATTGGTCACAGTAATTGATCCTGTGCCCTGCATTTCACAATTTGGTTTGTTTACATCTCTTTTCCAATATGACAGATTATGTACATAAAACCCAAGCAGCAGTACCTATTGCATAGTACATTTCTGTAATAAATCTACTCCTCTCTTTCAGGACAGAAAACGGTGTCTACTATAATACCTTGACACTTAAATCTTCTAATCCGTAACAGAGCAGTCAATAAAGAGATTATTAGTACATAAAAGGATATTTTATCTGATTAAAAGGTGTAATACATTTCAATGGAAAATATCTCCTCTTCAGATAGAAAGTGTTCCAAGAGTTTAAAATGTTACTTTGAAATAGAAAACTACAAATATAAAATGAAAAAAGGTATCTTAAATCTTGCAGCTTTCTTTCTTGGTAGGTAAGTAGCTGACATTGGGAAAACTGCATTAAACCTCCCTCAAAATGAAGGTAAAACAAAAAGGACTGTGAAAGATCACTTTACTTTGGTTAATAAATATTGGCTAAATGTTGTTTTTTGTCTTTTAACACCTTTCTATGTCTTTCTGCCATTTAAAAGGTTGAACTGGTCTACTCATCTATTCTTGAGATCGTGAGATGCCTCTCTACAGAAAAGAAGATTAAGCGTAGGCAGTTGTTATTCCAGAATATTCTGCTTTGAGTGGGTATTTTTTGTCCGTAATGGCAAACTTTTGAAGATTTTTGTAAAATAGTCTCACAGGGACTGAAAGGGAGATGTATTTCATATCCTATGCACAAAACCAATTCCCTGGCTGGATTATTGTGAATATTACTGGCACAGAGAACATCTTACATTAGTCCCATTAAATTCAACTGTCTGCCTGTCTACATATAAAAATAAAAGAAAAAGAAAGAGTCAAGTTCAGGGACAGGAAAAGGAGAAAAGAATAAAAATCAATCTCTGAAATCATATAACCTCTTAGGTACGCAGGTGTGTTTCAATGAACTATAGCAATTTTGTCTGATTGGGCTACTGACATTCATAGAATCATATAAAGTTTCGAGCAGAAACTTTATTTCCTGGGCATCTCTCGAAATCTATTGCTTTTCTATGTGTATCTATAACCTTTGGGGAAAACAGCAGAGCATTTAGAGGATAAAGCATAAAAGAAGCAGCAGCAAACCCAGTGAAAATATGCACTTTATAGACAAAAAAAGAAAGCAGAATGAGCCAAGAAAATGCACAGCTAAGGAAAAACGATAAAGCTCTTAAAGCCCGTTTTGATTTCATGCTTTCCGATTTTCTCCCCTTTGCCCTCTACAATACATTGTTAGGAGATGAACACATGCACCTTCTTTGCACTTCTGGTGCTGGGGATGTGGAGGTTATGTCCATTTTATGGAGCACTCATACCTTGGTATTTGTGTGCTCCCTAATTCATTATCCTGCCACCGCACAAATAGTAAGAGACATGTTATTTTTCAGGACAGCAATATGAAATAATAAATATCAGCGAAACAAGATCAGACGTTTACATGTATCTTCTGCCAAGCTTTAGAAAAGTTCATTCTTATCATAATTTGCCAAAGCCTGGGAAGTTTACCATTTGCTTCTTTATGCTCAGCTATTTATACTTACCGAGAACGGTAAGAAAAGCCTTGGAAGTTTTGACAGGCATAGTAAATAAAGAGCAGGTGTACTGCCCTTCATCCGACAGAGACACATCGCTGACACTGATACTCAGTTCATGCCATGAAGCTCGGACCAGCTCAATTCTGTTGTCCCTCAGAGCTGAAAAACAAAAAATCATGTTATAAGGCAGGAAGCAGCACATTAACAAAGCGTGGTATGTTATACAAGAGGCTCTGTGAAGTAGCCTAGTGAAATCACACCCTAGAATACAGGGATATGGACACAGTTGTCTTCAGGAGTAGTAGTTTGTTTTCTCTATGAAATAAAGCACAAGAGTTTACCAAGTTTCTGAATAGTGTACTGAGTGACTTGTAACGCATATAAACCTAGAAACTAAGGGACTTTAGTTACCTTTGATCTTCCTCTGAAAAAAACCCAACATTGACTTCCCCCTAACAGCTTTGTTCAGAGCCTAAAATAACTCCTTCCTAAAACCATTTTTTTTTCATACTTAGAAATGTGGGTGAACATTGAGAATCCTGCTTCATCTACTAACAAACTATCTTTTCAATTAAGAAGTCTGGCGTTGTGTAGCTTGCCTACAGATTTTTCTCATGTCTATTATTACTCATATTGAACTCGAATAGCAGATTTCTTGAATGCTTTAAGGCTATTTCTTATTATGAATATATTGAAAGTTCCACTTCTACATGCGTATGTAATACAGTTAAAGATTTTGGGTAATTAGGTGTAGTGGCTTTACCTTTTTTGATTATGACTAAAAATCTCATCTTCTAACAGAAGATCCTTCCTAACAAAATTTTGTTTGCATGAAACCACTGAGGGAAGAGCAGCAGGCAGGGAGGTTTACTTAAATTCAAAATGTCACTTTAGCTAATGCATTAGAATTTTAAGTATATTAAAGCCTATATTTAGATTAACCCACATTTTCTATTTAAAAACAGTCAAAGCATTCCTAGACATTCCATTCCTCTGAAGTCAAGCTGTTTCGAGAATCTACATATATTAATCGAGTCTTTCCACATCAGAAATACTAGTATCAAAAGTAAGTAAACACCATAATTCTCCTAAGTGAACAATACAAAAGCCTATATAACTCAGAAAGTTCTGCTGTATACCTCTAGATCCAAATCTTTGACCTGGCAGTATTTGAATCTTCAGTGAGTCTATTTTTACAGTAAGCCTCTGATAGTCAAAAGTAAAAATAATTACTGTGAGAGCTACGCTTTGATTTGTGAGAAGAACCAAGATGTCAATTCCCTAAGGCTGTTCTCACTCACCTCTTTCTAAAGTCCCCAAAGGCTCTTATATTTGTTTCTCCTAACATTTACACCTTCCAATGACAAAAATGAGCTTTACTGTGGTTCTATGCCTACTAAATCATATGTTTCTGACCCATTGCAAGGCTCTCCAAGTGCTGTCAATACACGAAGATTTACACCAAAATATGCAGCTACAATGAAGACTCAGCAAAAATGTGACTCAAATTTGGTGTCTTCTAAGGCTGCCTTTCAGGTTTCTTTACAATGATTTCAAGATTAATTTATTGCTTATTTCGGGGTAGGCCAGCTAAAGCTTGACTTAGTCTCTGTAGGGTCTGATGACTGAAAGGTGACAGCTTAAGCAGACCTAACATATAAGCATGCCATGAGCTGCTCCAAGGCACACCAAAGTGATGGAGATTGTATGTAATGGACACATTCCAAACACAACTGAGACAACTTCTGGCCAGCCACAGCAAGAAATAAATAATTGTGTAGTATATAATATAAAATGCATATAATGATGGAAAACAGGTGCAACGTTAAAGCAAACAAGCAAGCAAAACAAAAGCCACAAGATCAAAAGCTATGTACATATCAATACGCTGACATAACAGCCAAGCAAAACAAGCTCAAGAAAACAAAAAGTACATAGAAGCAAGCTTCTACCAACCCAGAATAGCAGGCAAAGCTGATGACTGTGGCTTTACTAGCCAAAAGTCCTCACAACAGTGAAGCTGTTGCTATCTTTGAGGAAGTAGATGGAGACTCAGAATTCATTTCTCAGCATTTCAATTCTAGTCAGATGCAAACTGAGCAGACATAAGAATGGTAGTTTATTTCACATTACCAACCTTTCAGAAAAAAATATTTTCAAAATGACCCAGCGCTTCTAAATGGCTTGATTATCACCACACCCATATATGGAATTTGGAGAACAGCATAGGAAATTAAAAAAAAACCCCAACAACAAAAAAACCCAACACCCCCAAAAAAACCCTCAGCACCCCAGAATTTGAAAGTGGTGATTTTCGCCTCCCCTGACTCAGAAATTATGTAAAAAATAATGCAATATATCATCTCATGTGGTATTTAATTTTGTTATAATTTTCAATTGCTACTGCCTCATGATAAATATCTATGTAACTGTCGCAATATCTTCCCATAGATCGGGCAATGTGCAGAATTTCATGCACTAAAAAGAACTGTAATGAATTCCACTAAAGAAAAAGTGGTTTACAGACGATGCCAATAGCACACCAGTTTGATCCTACTGGTAGAGGAAAAAAATAATTGAAATAAAAATCAACTGCATCAACTATACACCTACTGCTACCCTCCCTCATTTCCTCCTCTCCACACCTTTTTTAACCTTTGCACAACATAAAAAACCTCAGCTCAGTCAATTTTCTGGAAAACTGGTAAAAACAACCACTGATCAAGAGCTGAGATCAGATGTTCCATGTTTCAGCCTAGAGTGAATTTTTATGGAAAGAACAGAAAGAAAGAGTTTTGTAATGGAAATACCAACACAGAGCCTTTGCAAAAAATTCTGACAGAATACTCCTTCTTGGGAAAGCTGTTTGTCAGAAGCATTTTTATAAGTGCTAAGTCTAAACGCAATTAATTATCTGTGCCATCAATTTCAAACCTAACCATTGTAAGCTTTCCTGTCTCAGCCAATTTGAGAGCGAACCAATGAGAAAACTCTACCTCTATTGCTTAGACAAGGCTAGCACTTACATGGAGTCTTTTTAGAATCTTATTTTCAAACTTTATTTCTACATCTATGTCTATATCCTTATCTGTATCTGTTTAGAAAGACACCGATTCCTCCTATGAAAATGATAGCTGTGATGGATTCCAGAACTGGTTTGTTTCCATTTTCTGTGTTAGGTATATTTTGCTAAAAGGGTGAAGTTGGATCAGAGAAAAAGTGGCTGCCTAACTGTCTGGTCCTGGCTCCCTCACCCTGGGGCAGGGGCAACCCTCTGGGAGCCAATGAACAGTTGGGAGTGCTGGAGAAGCCAGGAGTGCTTCTAGCCAGGTAGCAATCTCCAGGCACAGAGACTGGGTGGAGCAGGGGTCTTGTATGTGGCAGAGAGTAAACCCTTGCCAAGCCTGGTTGATGAAGCAAAGAAGCCCGTGGAGCCCGAACAGAAACCAGCTACTGAAAGGTATCAACTGGCAAGCAAAAGTTTGAAGGGGAAGACAAACTCCTCAAGGAGCTGGTGGAAAGGAAGGAGATTTATTTACAGTACTCTGTATTTTATCCCTTTCAGCAGATCCAAGTTCTACTTGTTTAAAGAGGGATCTCATCTAGTTTATTATTCTCTATTTAAAAGAGAGCTTCAAAAGCTTTCTGTAAGCTTTTTGATTGATCTTTCTTTGAAGTGAGAATTGCCCCAAACGGGGCAATTTTACTACAAGGTTCAAGCCCACTCGAGGCTCTACCATAGTAGGTTAAACAAAGTACCGTAAGTAAGATACAGAATGTTCTCTCTTATTAACAGCCGAAAACAAAAAGTAGGAGGTGTATGGGGACATTCTGCATGAATTTGGAGTTTGGTACACACCAATAAACAGACTTCCTGTACATTGAAATGTCCAATGTCCATGTATTGCTCAATACAAACGCAGTAAGTAATTACAGCTCCCCACAGAAGTTAACAGGAACCGTGTTCTCTTTAACGTGTCTCACACTAAAATACAGCTGCTGTATTGTACTCAGGTGACAGTATTTATTCCTCCGCTTTTTAAGAAGGTTATACTAATAGCTCCATTTGTATTCCACGGGGAGTTTCTGAATAGTATTTATGAGTTGTATTGTGGTAGTGACTAGACAGCCCAGGTGAGCACAGAAAAGAAGGCTTTTTCCTTAAAGAGTCTACAAGCTCCGTCCTTACTTGACTTGCAGGGTTTCCTAGCCTTGCTCCTACCTCTGCCTGCTCTTTCAGAGCCTTGTCTGGAAGCTCTTCTTTTTTACCGTTTCACTTTGTTAGAAGCTTAACAGCTTTTTGGCCTCTTGCTGGGGATTTTCACCTACATTCCCGAATCATTACCTAATCAATAGTTTGCATACCTGCATTTTTGCATGATACAGAGATGCTAGAAAAGGGTAAATAAGCAGAATATGTATTTGACTTCTGGGAAATACACCTATGCCAAACAGTAACAAAGAATACCACTACTGATGTTTCCTTCCTGGATTCTTATGTCGCAAGCACTTACAAAAAATATAAAATGCAACAAGAAATATAATTGCATAGTAAATTCCAATATGCCCTAAGTACATTATTTCAGTTTTCTGTAATTCCCAGGCAGATATGATGTACTTAATTTGCAAGGTATGAAATAATTATGCATAAAATACTTGTTCCTAGGCAGACACGCTTCATTTATTTTACCTGTCATTCTCATTTTCTGTGGAAGAGATTTACTTTCAGAATCTTTTCTGACACAGAAACAAGCAACCTTGATAATTTGCATAGTTTAGATTATTATAAGTAAAAGATAGTCATGTTTTTCAGCTGCATTAATTAGCAATTTTTGAGACTGATGACCATTGCAATAAACTGGTCTCCTTGTTCACAATCACAAAAAGCTGTACTTTATTTTCTGCACAAAATAATCTAATAATCATATGTAGTCATGTAGAGAAATCTTGCAATAGAATACTATCAAAGAGAGAGAAGAAACTTAGAAATTCACGCTGTTGTGGAAAAAAATCCACATTTCGTACTGGGCAGAAAAGGCAGTTGGACCTGTTAGATGTAGTACCCAGAGAGCACCATCTCTAATCCAACTTCTCTAAAATGACTACATTTTACTAGTATTTGGTGTTGTGTATGTGAAGAATGGGTAAAAAACAAACAACAAACCCCACGAATCCTCCAGAGTAATTTGCAGATGTTTTGACAATACTAACTTGACATATGCTGCTATCCTGGGATTCACTCAACAAAATTTTCTTCCTTATGTTAGAGTTGTTCCCTCTGTCATGGGAATAATGTAACCATCAGTTGGAACCAGAAAGATTTCTGATACTCTACAGGTCATGCTAAACCCCCAGAAATTTAATACTTATGAAACTGAAACAATCCCTCTGATTTTCAGATTCCAGCTTTCTGAATGCAGTACCATCATCAAATCTGAAATAGATTTCAAGGGATTTATATTTTGTTTCTGGATATACTTAGATATCCTTCAGATGGCCTATTGCTCTGTTCCTAATGAATTCAATATACCAAGAGGTCTATAGGGATGATCTACAGCACTTGCCAATAGTTGTGCACCAAAATCTGTCAGGCCACAGATCACCACTGCAAGGGAAAGAAAAAAAGAGACAGGAGGGGAGTAAATTGAAAAAATAAAACTATTACTGTTGTTCTTTGTCTAGTTTTCTCAGCCTTCATAACTCCCTTTCAAAAGATTGCAATTTCCTTTAAAAAAAATCATGTACTAATTAGTCTGCAGCTGTATTAACAGTTTGTCCATTTCCAACTGATACGCAGTTATTCTAGCGATGCCTTACCTATCTAGTAGGTACTTGTATGGTATCTGAGCTCCTAATATTTTAAAACTTCTCAATTATTCGTATGTGGGAAGAAAATACTTTTTCTTCCTCTTTCATTTCCAGTCATGCAATTTGATTACTTTCATACAAGGAGGGATACAAGGCTAGGGTGGCACTGTGGATATTTAGAAATCACGTGTTTTCTATTTCTATTTCTGCATGTGGTTATGCCATTTTTACCTCTGACTGGAAATGAACTCCATAGCTTTGCTTCCGTGAAACTATCACTTTTGCTCTTATCACTAGCTGGTCATGATTCCAACAGAGTCCAAAGGTCAGAAAGATAGACGATCTCTTAATTAGTCTAGAGTCATGACAGATTTCAGCACTGGGACAAAAACACTGAAATTGAGTCTACTTTCACAAGCACTTAGTAATACATTAGAAGTTTCTATACAACCTATTAGATTGGCTGACATATGTAGCATTGGAGTCATTTAAAGGTGACATCTTTTCTAAGTAAAATTAGAGGAAATAACAAAAACTGAAGATCACAACACTGTGGACTTTGGCTAATTGGCTGTGAAACAGTATTGTGGCCAATTTGCAGATACATGATGATTTTTTTTTTTTCCCATTAGGAAAGTGATTAGTAACACAGATGAGTTCAAAAAGACATTTCAAACAGCATCTTTCACAGTTTTGTGTCACTCAGATGCTGTGGATACTTCAACCTTATTGAATTTTCCATCCCATTCATGTACTTACCGAATAAATTCAGGGCATCACTGAGTTTTGTAGAAGGTGCTAAGTCAGGTTTTTGAAATGGAAGAACAACATGATAATCCTTGGAGATTGGCTTTACTTTCATTCCAATGCATTTCTATTTCTCTTTGAACTCTTCTAAAGTACTTGGTAATCAAAAGGAAGAAATAATGGGGTCAATAGGAATATACTTCTTTTACCTCTAATCATCTGGTCACCTTCTACTTTATGCCCTGGCTTGCAATCTAATAAGAAAAGACTAGATTGTTTTCAGCTGAGAAATACCGCTGAAATATTTGATTAGTTTATTTAGAGAACAATGTTCAACAGCAAGCTGATTTCTCCTTTTTATATTTTTCAGATTTTTTGCATGTTGGAGAATGCATATGTCAAGGAGTACAGCAAACTCCCTTCATTAGTAGAGGTGCTGACAGTCTCACTAACAGAAGCATCTTCTCTGTGCTTGCTTACTGCCTTCAAAAGGCCGAAGAGCTGGGGACCCTGAACCTGTCCATACAACGCTATCTATTATTTATCAGGGCAGGCTGTATTTAAAGAACAGTCTTAGATGATCATGAGGAAAATTCAAACAGCAGGGTAATTTCGTCAGTAAAATGACAACAATGCTCCATTTCCTGCAATCTGGATCAAATGAAAACAGTTTAAGGTGACTTATAACGACTTATGATCTTGAACACGTCTGCTAAGTGAGGTTTCTCCAGCTGTTGCCAACTGACAAAAGAAGGCCAGGACGATTACATGCCCTTCATGAATGGAATAAATGTGGTAAAACCTTCCTGCATGCCAGATTTTCTGCACTGAGCTACATTTTCTCTCACAATAATTTTCTGTATTCTCTTCAGTTTCTCTGTTTCAGAGCATTCAAGAAACATGGCAATACGCAAAAAGAGAAGAACTTGCCTTCTAGGGTGTTTATAATGCCTACTTCTGGTATTAAAGAGACACTGCACTTATGTTCCTCTTGTCTTTTGAGAATCATAAGAATGACATTTATTGCCTTAGAAGGTCTGAGGGCTGCCTCACTTTCACATAAGAAATTTAAGTTTCAAATGCTTCCCAAACATACAAGTTTTGAACAATGAAGATGCTCTGTTGTTTTATTGTGTTGGAATAATGTTTAACTGTACTTCTAAAAATAAAACAAAGATCACATTAGTCAGGATGAAATGTTGTCTTACAAGGTCTGCTCATCTGGTTCCTTCTGCAATGGGGAATTACACGATTTCCTATTATACTAATGCAACTGGACATGTGCCACAGCACGGTAGCCTAGAAAATCTTTAAAAATCATACTTCTCAAATATGCAGCTGCAAAAATTAAAATTGCAAAATGATCTGGCAAGCTTAGAGATGGACAGAATTAAAATAAATGAGATTCAATAGATAAAAGTAATTGGTAGAAATTACAATCTTATATACCAAGTTGGAGACTGATATTTTGAAAGCAGTAATGCAGGAAAGAAGCTCTGAGGATTACAGAGGACATTATTTAACTATACGTTCAAATGCAGCACCACTCTAAAAAGATGAATCCTATTCTGGGTTGTACTGATCCTGGCAATTATGGTGAAAGGAAAAAATAGTGCTACAATATTCCAAAACTGCATATATCATACTGTGTCATATATTGTAAATTACAGACAGAAACATGCTCTCAGTTGGGAAGGTAATTTCTGAAGGTCTACTGATGGAATACTACTGCATAAGTAATACTACGAAAATGAAAATAATACAATGGAGAGCTGTAATAACAGCCCACATCTACCCAAGAAAATACCAATAGAAGTCTGAAATATATTTTTTTTTCTCTAATTCTGAGGGTAATACTGAAAACACAAAACAGTATGTTTTAGGCTAAATGAGAGTTTATTATAAGTGAGAAATATTAGATAACAACTTTAATGAAGTAGTAGGGATGAAAAAAATACTAATCCCCTCACAAACTAAAATAAAGGTACACAGATTTTCAAGTTTGTTCTTCTGTGAAGACCAGACCAGACAATTTTTCCTCGTGCTACTGATGTTGATACGAATCATTGTGTTAACAGTACTTAAACGATTGCTGACTGAGGCAGAGTTAAGGTTGTTTACGTATTAAAAACTGTCTAGCCAAACAGCACAGAGCTCTACCAAGACAGTCTATGTATTTTAAAGAACATCAGTTACAGTACTTTTTCCTCTTCAAGAGACTGCCCTTTACAATCACTGCCAGTGACCCTCATGCGCTGGCTTTAGTCAGCTTTGAATGCAAGGAATCCTAAAGGGTAGGGAACATAGAACAACTCGGCCAAAATTTACACTCTTAGCACTGCTGGAAATCCAGTTTCTCCTCAAACTTGCCCATATGCAATATGTTTTTCATATATGTCTGCAGCTGACCATGTCTTAAGGAAGCTGCAGAACTGAATTACACCTGTATTTCTCTAACCTTGTATGGCAACATAACAGTTCTGCTCATTCACTAGATAAACTTAATGATCCCATCATACTGAAAATGCGTTTAGTGGCATGAATAAGTAATACTCATTACTTATGTCATGTTTATGGTATCGCTTCATATTTTGTGGAATGTCAGAGTCTTCTGATTTCTAAAGAGCGCAGTCCTATTCAAACATATTCTCTCAGCAGAATTTGGAGAGACCTCACTTATTAATGATCTAAGAGAGATCTCTCTCTAACTAACATTATTCTTCCTGTAGCAGATGTCTACATTACCAGACATGCAGTAGGAATACTCATTTGTCCTAACTACATTAGAAGTCAGAGTCCCTAAACTCCTGCTGCAGCCAGTGGAGCAAGATAGCCTCCTCCAGAGGCTAATTAAGAACAGGTCACTGTCTTGAAAATATTACAGAACCTGAACAAAACAGCAAAGAAACAATCAACAATTGATGATTATATCTGCAATCAATCTAGCAATTGATTCCAGTACCAATGTAGAGTCAAATACTAATGTATATGTCAATACTGAAGATGTTAGTGATGTCTCGCAGATCTCACTATTGAGGGAACTGAAATATGGAACAAAGTATCAGGGGACATCTTAGATGAGTCTAGTGCAATTCCAGAGAGGATTCTCAGAAAGCTCTTCGGTGGTTTTAACATCTTTTATGACAGAGCCCTTTAAAGTTTTATGATGTCTCTCATACAGCCTAGCAGCAGACAACCTGCTTCTGAACCACAAGCACACAGATGCTTCCTCTTTTGTTGGGTTTGTCTTAGTTTTCCAGATGCTGGTGTGCTGTGAAGGAAACTATTAGTGAGAAATGGTGATGGAAACAGATAATTAAGGGATTGGAACATCTCTCATACAAGAAGAGGCTGAGAGACTTGTGATTGTTTAGCATGGAGAAGCAGCAAATAATGAACTTAATCCAAATTCAAAAGAAAAATTTGGCAGCAGAATTTTCTAGACCTCTAATTTTCTGAGAAACCTGCTCTAACTGGACATAGTTGGAGAAGAAAGTTGGACTAGGTGACCTCCAGAGGCCCTTTCCAACATGAAACATTCTGTGATCTTGTGATTCTAGATGTTTTTGGGGTAAAATATCTGCATAACACAAAATCCAGGAATGTGACCAATCCTGAAACACCAACAAAAAAAACCCCTTTGGTGGTTATTCACAAAGACTAATCTTCTTTAGCTTTTCCTAAGTGATTTCCTCCCTCATTGAGGCTTTGGATTTGAGTCCCTCAGAAGAGGCTGCTTGCCTCTCCCCTTTATAGTCAATGAAGAAAAAAAAAAAGAGAGAGAGAGAAAGAGAAAAATTAGCTTTTCTAGGCTACACCTAGTTTGTGCAAATACACTTCTTGTGCAGCTATATTCCAAGAATGTGGTGACCTCACAAGTGCAGCAATATAATATTTGGAATCCAGAGTGGTGGCCAGACACATTCACCAAGTACTACGGAATATCATTTGGAAAAATAAAACAAATATTCAACATACAATAGCATGCTAAGTACTGATAGTTGCACTGAATAAATACTATGAATAAATGCATTATTTAACAAACAGTAGATACTGACGGTAATAGATTCGTGGTAACATGCTATCGTTGGTAGCATTTATCCCCAATAGCTGACATTTTCAGGGCCATTCACATACACCAGATATATTTCAGTATAAGAAAAGAAACCTGTCCATGCTTAACTTATATGTCTAGACAAAAACCATCTGAATGCATCCTGGCTTTTTCATTTAAACATTTATTGCAGGTATTTTCTTTCTTAAGAGTTGTGGAAAAATATTCTTCTGGTTGTTTCCTTCTGCAGTTCAGATTGTAGCATTAGGTAAAGGAATGAAGACATTTATTTGAAAAAAAAAATATAGAGAGTAACTACCATTTACAACTACATAGCTAGAGAATGCTACTTACCCTTCACACTTGCAACAGATGATTAATAATATTGGCTCTCATACTGCACTTTTCTTAACTGGTATAGTCTGAACACTCACCAAGAAACTGCCAGAACTAACCTGTCTTCAGTTTATTACTTTTGAAGGATAGATTTGTGTATCATGATTGGCGCAGGAAAGGAAGCATTGAATACTTAAAAACTGGAAGGAGGTGTTCCATTGTTGACTGCTTTTTGTGGCTATTTTTAATAGACAGTAAGTCACTTAAGTATTGGAGATAGAGTCTAAGAAGAATTTCTGAATTTACTGTGTGCTACTGAATTGTATATAATGGATCAAGAGTGACTTCCAATTCTGCTTCATAAGCTGGCTGAGCCACGGCACAAGCAAAGAAGGTATTTGGCCTTCAGGGTAGTAAATGTTACTGTACTCTTTCTTGGGCTTGTCGACAAAGTGCCCGTCAAAGGACATTAATTGCACATTTGGATGATAATATGTTCACAGCATCTAATGTAATAGAGAGTGCTGCAGTAACAATCTGCAACACTGGACACATGAATGTTTTTGGTATTTAAGTTATAACATCACATTTTTAATTATACCGTGTCCTTTATTCCTCCTTCTCTCTCCCGCTTTCACTTCAGAGCTGATTCACTTAACTCCTTTTTACCTAGGATTCAACTACTTTTTCCTCTTCTCCAGGCACAAAGTTTAAGACCTCTATTTTAAAAAGTATCTAGAAAAAGAAACCTGTTGTATATACACCTGAATCTCCTTTGCCATCTTACTCATCTCCTGGTAGAATCAACGGTTTTGGAAACATTCCAGATATCAAATCCACTTCCTCTGGTACACAATGATATTTTAACATTACCACTTTCAGTAACAGCAGTGTTTTTTCTTCTGTTTTCTATTTTGCTTGCAAACTCTGTTTGCCAAGTTTGATGCTTTCCTCAGAACCTCCTCTTGGCCTTCTTTAATCAGGATGTTTCCAAATTCTTCAATCAAAACTTACTGAATTAAATGCTGTATTTATTTTTTTTTCTCCTATAGCAACCTTTAGTATAGTCAATAAATGTTTATTTTCCAACAGACATTTGTCTGTTGGAAAATATTTGTCCTGCCTCACTGATCCCATCCTTTCCTCACTCTTTATTCCTCTTCTTCTTCATCTTCCTTCCTTCTTTTTCTTTGAAATCTTTTGTAACTGCACACATATGTACGTGTTGCCAATCCTTGGAATAAGCTGTCTTTGACTCCACTTGTTCCTCCATCTAGTCTCTTCCTCTTCTCCCCATCAATCTTTATTTGAAAAAAAAAGTGCTGGCATCCCTTTTAGTAACACTTTTCTTGTTTTCTGTAGCCAAATGATTTTGTTTCCTCTGTGTGATAGATAATTTCTCTATGAGAATGAGGCCACTGAAAGAAATTAGAAAATAAGAATGGGCTAAACCAAGTGCATATGAAACATACATCGGGAATACTGATTAGTAACTCTTTAAAAGGGAAGAGTACATACAATTAATTTATTTCTTTATATTGCCAAATATAAACTCCAAAACACGCTTTATTTTTTCTGTAACAGAAGTGCAAAAATGTAACAATTTCAAATTTAAATTACTTTACACTTATCAGCTTCCTCAGCTGTATTAGGAACAATGTTGCCAGCAGATCCAAGCAGATGAGGCTTCCCCTCTGCTTAGCACTAGTGAGGGCACACTTGTGGCCAGTACTGTGTCCAGTTCTGGGCTCATCCGGTAGAAAAGAGACAGGGACATACTGGAGCACAACAAAGGTCCACAAAGGCGATTAAGGGACTGGCACATCTGTCATATAAGGAGAGGCTACGAGTGCTGGGACTGGTCGCCCTGGAGAAGGTTTAGGGGGATCTCATCAAGGTTCATAATTGCCTGATGAGGGGAGTAGAGAAGATGGACCCAGGCACTTCTCAGTAGTGCACACTGACAGGCCAGGAGGCAATGGGCACAAATTGAAATGCAGGAAATTCAACTTAGCGTAGGAAAAACTATTTTACTGTGAGGGTGGTCAGACACCTGCACAGGTTGCCCAGAGAGGTTGTAGAGTCTCCATCCCTGGAGACATTTAAAACCTGACTGGACACAGTCTCGGGCAACCTGCTCTGGCTGACCCAGCTTGAGCAGGGCTGTCGGACTACATGCTCTCCAGAGCTCCAACCTCACCTATTCTATGAGTCTCTGATTCATACAGCTTTTACCCGTATCATAATACTACAGAAAAATAAAACCAAAAAAAGGTTTTTAGCATTCCTCTCCTCCTTTTTGGCTTTTAGATTGTTTTTTTATAATTAACAACTGATATCCCAAATAGCGATCTGCTGAACTGTACTCAGGACAACTGTTTGAGGACTATCCATCCATAGAGGTAAGTCTTACCTGGTTTGTTAAAATATTGACAGATTAATTTGATCTCCTCTGGAAATGAGTGCTGTCCTGAGTAGGCCCTCCCATGAACACGTCTTTTCCCAGAACAACAAAGAATTTAAAAACCTTTGATTGCATCAGTGAAAATGTTTCCAGTTAGAACAACAGAAAGGGAGGAGCTGGAGAGAAGGGAGGCTGCCAGCTGTTCAC
>VYZM01003673.1:3412-18523 GCA_013398915.1 Dromas ardeola
GGCGTCTGTGTAGAAAAAAAGCACCATCCTCTCCCCAGATAAAAGTAGTACCTCAGAAGGCTTCTCTAATTCCCTCATGGGATGAGGTAGAAAGGAGCAGTGAAGTATTTTTATTTTTATATTTCATTTCTTTGTTCTGTCAACTGCAGGTTCCTGGCTTGAAATATTTACTCTGTAATCTTCGTGCTAGAATTCTAAAATTGGTGTACAGCACAGTGAGGAGCCAAATTATTAATAAGGTTCAACATTAATAACTCCTGCTGTATCAATAAGAATTTCCAAATTCATTCCTAAGAAGTCCGTGAGAGAAGTAGAGCAGGTGAGTGTTACAGTTGGGGTCAGAATGTGCTGAACTCTGAGGGTCTAAACAATTTCCAAGACAGGAAGACCACCTCTGATATGAAAAGAGCCCACTGTCCCACCTGTAACAGACAACTATGACTGGGACACAGCTGTAGAGCTAAAGGAAGTGTTAACGTGATAAGCAGGTAAATGCAAAATACATTCAAGTTACGAAAGAATAAGTTTCTAGAGAAATAATTTTCACTTTTAGAAAGAAAATATATTTTATATTTTAAAAATATGTAAACCAAAGTTAATAGAACATTTTGAGAATCAATGTGATTGATGAAATGAGAATAAAAATAAAAATAATAGGTGTAATTTAAAAGACGTCAAGATATTTGAGAGGGTGTAACAAAACAGCCATCTTTCTGAAGAGAAAAATACAGGGTGCAGTGAGTAAGTTATTTCAGAGAATAAAAGACTGGCCTGGAAATTGAAGACACAGGTTAGTAGTGAGTGGAACACTTCAATGTGGAAAGAAATAGCATTTGCAAGGTTAATATCATCTCTATCAAATATGGTTTTGTTCCCCTTATATATAGCAGTTCTAAAGGTGAAACAGTTAGGTATCACTTTTGCTGCATGAAGCAAGCCATGTGCAAAGAGGTTAAAACATGTTTAATGTAAGGAAGAATTGGGGATAAAGTACAAGAGAGTTTGCAGAGTTCAGCATGGAGGCATATATGGGAAAGAGACCTGGAAAAATGAAAGACCTGAGGGGACATATCATGGTCACAGACTGCTTGGACATCACTGGAGAGCAATACAGGAGTGTCTAAATGTCAAGAAGTTACAGCAAAGCAGGTAAAAAAATACTAACTGACTGTGTCTAAGCTGTGGGTTAAACATGCCATCCTAGGTCAAGGCCATCCAGCCTGAGGCTGTGCTGGAGAGTATGGTGGCTCTGGTGCTGCCTGGGCACCTAAACTTCCTTCCTAAGGCCATCAGTGATGGTGACCAGCCCCCAGGTCTTGTCCGGATATGCTGCCAGGGAGACACTCTGTGCTAAGTAGGTCACAAGATGTTTTTAGACATCCCTATCATTGGTATCTGCCTCAGATCTACAGGTTTACCCTCCTTTTATTGTTACTGTAGAGAATCAGGAAAGAGTCAGCACTCTCCAAAGGACTAGAGCAGGTACCCCAAAATCAGTACCCTAAAATCAGTAAATCGTGTCTGTCTGAGCTATTTCATGAGGAGCAACATAACCTGAACCACAAGGTCAGGATGGGTCGTGTTGGCCCCAAGGGACAGGTTTAGTCCTAGGTCTGATCTGTTCCTGGAGGTTTGGATTGTAAACTGGATCCAAAGCTACAACTGGATCCAAAAGCGCGAGAAGGTCCGTTGCCAGGGCCGGTTCTCTTTCCCAAGTCAGGAAGGGCTGTTTCTAAGCAGAGATTTATTTGTGGACGGTGCGGCTGCTGCTTCTCCTCCTGACATCCGACCCTCTGCCGTCCGCCCAGCAGATGTCCCCCGGCCACCGCGGGATGAGAGCACATGGACGGCAGAGGCTCTTTCCTTCCTCTGTGTTGATTGCTCTCGGTAAATAACAAGTTTGAACTGGTCACTTAGAGCTGGAAACAGTCAATACCTAATTTTACCCAGCCTCTGAGAGAGGCATGCTAGGTCACTTGCAGTTCTTTCAGCTATTTTTGAAGTGTCAAAGGGATGTTATAAGAACTGGTGTTGAAGAGTTTTCAAGCACAAATAAATAAAAGATGTGCCAGTGCTACAGCTGTGACCATTGTTCTACAGCTAGTCATAAGTATGCTAAAATGAGCATAATTTCTACTGAAGTTTCACTACTGCACATGTTAACAGAATGCAGCGCTAGCAAAAGCAACAAGACTTCTCATTATTATATTCTATGTTCATACCTCAAATCCCTGTGGTCTTCCTAGACTTTCTTTAATATGTTTCCACGCAACAAGGATCTCTGATACAGACAAACTCGTAGCTTTGACATCAATGGGAGCAGCAGTGGGTTCTGTATTAAGAAAAATTGAAACAATAAACCTCCACTGTAACAACTTGTATTTATCAAAACCACTCTATCTGAAACTGTCATTTACTTCCTTTATTCTACCTTAATACTCACAAGAAGGTATGACATTATGGGGAACATGAAAAACTGAACAAGATGAAGAGATTTTTATTGTTGTATTTCTTTATTTGTGTCACGCTACATCAATATCTCATCACTGATAACAGGCGCAGCAAACTGTGACAGAATCTCTTGTCTACCATTTAAAAAAAAATCTTTAATATTTGTAAATGCCCCCCTGCTTCCACACACCCCTTTCATACACCTTGATCAGCCTAACTCCAGCAGTAAATGGAGCATTCATTCTCTTCCTGGCTTTTTAGTGCTGTTCTGTCAGCTCGGGATGAGTAATACCTTGCTGGGTGCTCAGTCAGTCCGGCTCCGGCATCATACCGAGTAAGAAGTGATGCCCACTGTAACGCTGTAATGAAATGCTACATAAAAGGAATTTTTAGGACTATGTTTTTATGTCCTTGAAGTCACAGACAGCAGTGTTTGGGGCATGTCATCTTCCCTCTGCTGTGAAGCATTTACTGTTTTATGCCTAGGATGAACACTTTTCTAGAGATGGCGTGAATCATAGAATCATAGAATCATAGGGTTGGAAGGGACCTCTGGAGATCATCTAGTCCAACCCCCCTGCCAGAGCAGGGCCACCTAGAGCAGGTTACACAGGAACGCGTCCAGGCGGGTTTTGAATGTCTCCAGAGATGGAGACTCCACCACCTCTCTGGGCATCTTGTTCCAGTGCTCTGCCACCCTCAAAGTAAAGAAGTTCCTCCTCATGTTGAGATGGAGAAGACCTAGGATTTGTCCCTCTGACTACCTGCGTTGTTACCATTGTCCCTATGTCCATGTTCCTGTCTCCATGCTGTTCATAGGACACTGTGCAGTCCTGATCTCCTGATTATTTGGAGCAGAGGACCCCGCCTGCCCTCCAACCAGGGCAGGTGTCCTTCAATGCTGCCGGGGGATGGCCAGGGTGCACACTGGGGGCTTAGGGCTGCAGGATGCTTTACACGCCATACCTGCCCAGCAGTGTTGACACAGGCACGTTTTGCTTTGCACTTTCATATCACTGGACTCTTTACTGAGGTCAAACTTCTTCCGGTGGTTGGGAATTGGATAAACGTACATCTGCCATGACAGGCCGTTGGGCACACCACCAATTTATATCACCAGGTAGTGCATTGGGAGTGAAGAGTGTCCAAAAATACTCACATATCGAACTGAGACATGAGTTAAGGAAATCTTTTGGATCTTTTGCTTTATTACCTAAATATGTGTACAAATACTTAAAGGGTGGGTGTCAGGAGGATGGGGCCAGGCTCTTTTCAATGGTGCCTAGCAATAGGACAAGAGGTAATGGGTACAAACTTGAGCATAGGAAGTTCCATCTCAACATGAGGAGGAACTTCTTTACTTTGAGGGTGGCAGAGCACTGGAACAGGCTGCCCAGAGAGGTGGTGGAGTCTCCATCTCTGGAGACATTCAAAACCCGCCTGGACGCGTTCCTGTGTAACCTGCTTTAAGGTGACCCTGCTCTGGCAGGGGGGTTGGACTAGATGATCTCCAGAGGTCCCTTCCAACCCTATGATTCTATGATTCTATGATTCTATATTACTGAAAATTTGCTTAAGACAAACTGTGGAGACAAGGCTTTAACACAGCCAGTGGAGCACACGGTAGCAGCATTTCTCCACCATGCTGGTGTAGTTCACTTGCTCAGCAAAAAGGTGAATTCACATTCCCCCGCAGTCGCAGAGCCTGCGATTTCTTCCTTGGCCTAATGTTCCTCATTACATTTCTAATGTGTTGATCTGCTCTTGAAGGGCAGGCAGAGGTCCTGGCTTTTATGTTATAGGGAGACACATCAAAGAGCTTTCTAAAAAATGTTTTTTTGGAGGCTCATTTAACTGGGTTACAGAAAAGGAGTTTCCTTATGGAAAAGCCTGAGTTAAAATGATACATTTTCCTCAGTGATCAAACTGCCGTAGTAAGATGCCTTATATCAGTCTTGAGTCATTAGCTACACTCCTTTCTCTGATCATATTGCAGGCATTATTCTGGCACTTCTGCCCTACGCTTTTTCTCTGACATGGCTTCTACAAATTTTTCATCCTTTTTGATGTCAGATTTTTAATGTTTGAAGCTCTTTTTGATCTTCTTTTTTATTTACTTCTAAAGAAAAGAAGCATTTCTGATGTGACGCAAAATGGTGTTCGCCAACAATGAGTGTTACTAATAAGTATAAAATATATATGGAACTTTTCAGGTAACAAAGAATAAAAAAAGTATCTCCAGGAATAAGTGAAATGATCTTCTGAATTCAATACCAAAAAAATTGCGCTATGAAGAAATATATTCCTCATAACATGATTTTCTGTTCAATAGTTCCTCCCTGCTTTCTATTTTATGTGCTACTAAGATTTGTGTGGCAAAAGCTGTTTTCTAGCTTTTGTATTGTTGAAGCAATTACCTTGTTGTCAGAAAAGATTGCAGTGAGATAAATAATTTGAGATGTACACAAAATGTTGGTTGGCAGCCTTTACACTTTCTATAAATGCAGAAATCTTTTCCTCTTCATAGGATCACTAGGAGTGATATACGTATTGCTCAGAATAGAAGAACAGAATATTTTCTGATATTTTTAAAAATTGTTTTCAACAAATGGAGTACAAATAGTTTGATTTTTTTTATGTGAAGAAAATGTATTTCTTACATATCCAGAAAGTTTTCACTGCAGTTTCACTGATGTTAGACATTGAGTATATAAGTGTTGAGCAAAAGAACAGAAATGATATATTTAGGAATAAAGTATGTTATGACTGTCTGAAAGTTTATGGAGACTAAACAACATTTTTTATCAATTCAGATAAGATGAGGACCATATAATTTCTGGTGATATAATACAGTCTGCGCTTCACTCCAATGTTATGCTTTATTCT
Organism: Dromas ardeola; assembly: GCA_013398915.1. NCBI lineage: Eukaryota > Metazoa > Chordata > Aves > Charadriiformes > Dromadidae > Dromas > Dromas ardeola. Next base: position 8,750 of record VYZM01003673.1, read on the forward strand.
GTGTGTCTAAAACAAATGATGAGTTTGACAGGTTCATTAGGTTTTTCTATAATGGTCACTGATGTTATGATCATATTCTTTTCTTAGTATCATGGCATTATGCTAAAACTGTTGGTGTCTGCCTGAGGTCATACTGATTGAAAAAAAAAAAAAGGGGCCAACGTCTTTAATGATCCCTTTAATATTCCCTGGTTGAATTAAAGATGCAGCATGGCAAGTTCTCAAAAGGCTGTGTGCAACGTCCACAAAACATTGTCTTTCCACTTGCTGCAATCACACTTTAAGGAAACATGTTCAATCTGTAGGTCTTTGGGATGGCTATAATAAATCAGGACAAGGAATTACACTAATTGCATTGATCTGATGTTCAATCATCAGTTTGAATCCTTAATTTTGATACTGGCAAGAGAAAGAAGAGTTAGTTACTAGCCTTCATTGTGTTATCCCTACTTATGACCGTAAACTGATTTTTTTTTCTGAAATATTAATCCTTAAAGATTTCCACATAATCTAACTTAAAAAGCATCCAAGGGTATATTCATGTTTACGTTGTTTTAACTCTCCTGTAGAACAGATCCTCAGTCAGGACTCCTCATCCAATCACTTAATATGCATTCGCTTCTCATTTTGACTCCAGAAAGGATTTTTCCCCATTTCTCTAATTGAAAATCTGAGCTCTCATTTGAAACTGAGAACCTCAGCTGGGGTAATTGCATTATGACTCCAGGCAGTTCCGTATAGTTGAGATTTTGGGACTTCAGCCAGGACCCATGCCTGGGGTAATTCCTATCTGTGGGAAAAAAGCACAAAATGGATCTATCAGAAGGAAAATCCCTCTTGTGTCAACCTGTAGGTAAAGAAAGTGGTAGCATTTACTTCCTTGTGGGAAATAGCCACAGGGAGTATCATAGAATCATAGAATCATAGGGTTGGAAGGGACCTCTGGAGATCATCTAGTCCAACGCCCCTGCCAGAGCAGGGTCACCTTAGAGCAGGTTACACAGGAACGCGTCCAGGCGGGTTTTGAATGTCTCCAGAGATGGAGACTCCACCACCTCTCTGGGCAGCCTGTTCCAGTGCTCTGCCACCCTCAAAGTAAAGAAGTTCCTCCTCATGTTGAGATGGAACTTCCTATGCTCAAGTTTGTACCCATTACCTCTTGTCTTATTGCCGGGCACCACTGAAAAGAGCCTGGCCCCCTCCTCCTGACACCCACCCTTTAAGTATTTGTACACATTAATTAGGTCACCCCTCAGCCGTCTCTTTTCCAGACTAAACAGACCCAATTCCCTCAGCCTTTCCTCATAAGAGAGGTGTTCCAGTCCCCTAATCATCTTGGTAGCCCTATGCTTGGTAGCCCTATGCTGCACACTCTCCAGCAGTTCCCTATCCTTCTCAAAGGATAAGTATCTTCTTAAAGGATAAGTAAAGGAAAGGATAAGTAAAGGAAAAGTATCTTCCAAATCAGGGGATTTCCAGTAAACTGTTTCCATTCCTGAGAAAAGCCATGAGACATTATACTCGGCTCCACCTCTCAGCCTGTTTGATGCATGTCCCTGGTTTGGGGACTCCACCAGATCTGTAGTGGCATGGCTGCCTGCAGTATAAGACTTTCTCCAGAATCTTGTGCTAGAAAGTGAAAAGATGTCTGACTTCCAAAACACCAAAAATGAGATGACTGATGGGATGATGAAGCCCTGGACAGGCCCTGGGCCTTCTCGCCTTTCCTCAAGTTCTTTCTATTTTCACCTTCTCTCAGACCAATGTCTTAGCAGAGGACTTTAGAACAGACAAAAATTGGAAGGGTGAGGAAATGAGCTAGCTGCGAAGCAGCAACCAGGCCTGCAGTGCAGACCTCTGCCCTGGACCTCTTTTATTTAGTGTATTTACTTATCAGGTAGAGCTTCTAAAGCTTGCTCCTATAATGCTGCTTTCCTTAGCGCTTGCTCACAGCATACATCCTCCTGTGTCTCTCCCTTCTCCATGGAATAACCCAGATTTACTACACGGTGGAGCGTTACATGGGAATAAGGAGCTGCCATATTCCATGAAGGCTTTGCCAGCATCTTCCCTACACAGGGCTCGCTCACCTTGGCACACGAGTAGAAGCTGGACAAGCGGACTGATAAAATTCAGGCTTCGTTAGACTGAAGGTTCAGAGGAGCGTTGCCATCTTCATGAATATAAATGGTTAATTTCCACCACCAGCGCTATCCTCAGCATGTGAGGAGGGGATGTGCCTATTATATTGATTGCACACCTGACTTCCCATGGGGGCTAGTGGCATTAATCCAATAAATGCTTAATAAATTCTTACATGTCAGAGTTGTGATTTCATTCTTTAAAAAGTCAGTGGAGACAGCTCTAGCTGAACTTTTACAGGATCTAATCCAGATGGATCAGCTGGCAGAAACAGGAATTAATCCACTGTAGTTTACAGCTAATATGCCGATTTATTAATTTTCAGGTTCATCTAAACCTTCTCCATTGCTATATTTCTGATTTTCCCAGTTTTCCTCTTCCAGTGAATTAAAACCATGCATAGAGATTGCATATGATTTCCCTGATACTGAAAGCTTGTATTAGTAGTCTTGGTATTCTTAGCCCCTCAGTATTTAAGTGGAATGTAGTCACCAAGAAAAATCTCCAAAGAACGTATAAATGTTAAGACAAACAGTGCTTAACACTGCTTTTGTTCATTGTTTTATTTTCAATATCTTGTGCCTTTACATTTTTTGTTCTCTCTCTGTGGCTGCACTGAAGTTCAGTGCTTTGTTTCAGTATGCTTTAGCATGAATCTGCTACCGCTATTTTCCTGGCAGAAAGCACAGTCAGAAGACTTCTCCCTGCTCTGTTCATGCTCCTTTTCAGCTTCAGGCCTGCACATTGCAACCCTTCTTCTGGCAGGCAACCTAACTTGCTGAGCTCTGTATGTGCTCTGGTGTCTCTTCCTTTTATTAAAGTGTTTCTTTATGAAAGGTTCAGGCTTGTCTTTCCCTGGTGCTGGAACACGTCTATTGTGTCCTTATGTTCTGCCTTCTTATTGAAGATAATTGAGCATCTTTTTTTCTATCCTGCATCTTTTGTGTGTCATCCTCATTCCCTCTTCAGAACTGGTCCCTGGCTCTCATAATCTCTTTTACTTCACTAAAACATCTGACCTCTCTTTTTCTTCTTCTCTCCTTGATTGTTTGCTTTCTTCCTTTTCTAAGGTCTCCAGGAAAGACTCCTCCTTCAAACTTTTCTACTGCATTAAGCCATCTTTTCCAGAGGGTCACATTTGCTTTTTTCCTTCCTGGGTTACCCTGCTAGTTTTGTACAACCTTTTTATCTGCTTCTTCATTCTATTCTCTATTCCTCCATTACGTTCATCTGCATCTTTAACTCCTGGACAGTCTCTCCCATGAGCTGTATCCTGGACATGTTTTCTATTAAGTCAAAAGGCCAATGAAGGAGAAGAAATGTCTTAAAACATCTATAACCAGTCAGTCATTTTCCCCCTTTCCTCCCCCCTGATAACCCTAACTTTGGGTTATCAGCATTATTGATCCCTCTGTAACCATTGGTGTCATGTGATCTTTTAAATATCTGACTTAGAGGTAGAGATAAAAGGATTAGCCCCTCCATGTACTTATGAAAAAGCGCTCAGCATTTTTCTTGTATTTGCTGAGATTCTTTATCCACTGGAAGGCAGTTTTTTTAAGCCTTTTGGCTCATTCAGAGACACTTTGTGCAATCATAGGTCAGTCAGTTGTGCTCACAAAGGAGAACATCTTACTCAACACCACCTGCAAAGCTACGTGCCTAGGCACAACTCACAGCCATCACACATGAGGTTTCAATGCAGATCAGAGAGCACATTCACCCAGTCACCCAGAAGAGAGAGATGTATTCATTCTTAATAAATGAGAATCATAGAATCATAGAATCACTCAGGTTGGAAAAGACCCTTGGGATCACCAAGTCCACCCATTACCCCCGCTCTACAAAGTTCTCCCCTACACCATATCCCCCAACACCACATCTAAACGACTCTTAAACACATTCAGGGATGGTGACTCCACCACCTCCCTGGGCAGCCTATTCCAGCGTCTGACCACTCGTTCTGTGAAGAATTTTTTCCTAATGTCCAGTCTAAACCTACCCTGATGCAGCTTGAAGCCATTCCCTCTTGTTCTATCGCTAATTACCTGTGAGAAGAGACGAGCCCCAACCTCTCTACAATGTCCTTTCAAGTAGTTGTAGAGAGTGATGAGGTCTCCCCTCAGCCTCCTCTTCCTCAAACTAAACAGTCCCAGCTCCTTCAATCGCTCTTCATAAGATTTATTCTCCAGGCCCTTCACCAGCTTCGTTGCCCTCCTCTGCACTCGCTCCAGCACCTCGATATCTCTCTTGTATTGGGGTGCCCAAAACTGGACACAACACTCAAGGTGTGGCCTCACCATTGCTGAGTACAGGGGGACAATCACCTCCCTACTTCTGCTGGTCATGAGAAATTTCTTCCTTGTCCAGAACCTGTCCTATGCAAACTCTTGGTTTTTTTTTCCCCATGTGCTTAGCAGAGGCACAAGGATTTAGACTTCCTTAGACATTTTTTTTTTTTATGCCAGCAAACAATTGTAGGTCCATCTCTAGATGTAGGAAACCTTTGAATATGTAACACAAAGTTTCCTTAGCTTTTAATAATTTTATTGTAGGCCTTTATTCTACATGTTTACAGAGAAGTGAATTGAGTGTGTGGCGAAAATCAAGTAAGCTAAGGGTTTGCTGGATCAGCCCTAGGACTAAAATATATTGTACTGTCAATCTTAATTTAGTATCTTCTTTTCAATTGAAATCCTTGAGAAAATGCGCCTTCAGTTGTTTAGCTCCTGAAGTGTGAAAGTCCATACCTCTTTCACAACCAGTTCCCCATTTTTTTCGTAGCAAGTTGAAATGTTTGTTCTCCTCAGCCTCTATTTGCCCAGAACTTAGCTGTAATAAACTGTTTTGTTGTTCCTTTAAATTTTCAGTATATCACTTAGGGTTATTCTGGAGAAAAGCTTTTTATAAATTAATTTAATTTTGCACTGTATTGTCACAGCACCCCATATTTTTTCTACAAATCTAAGTCTTATGAAGTATTTATCCCCATAGAATTCCTCTTACCAAATGAAAGACTAATGTACAGAAACACACAGAGACTGAATTAGCAAAGCTATGATGGGTAGGTACTTTCAAGTAACGTAATTATAATCAGAAAAGTTGGTTTCTAGAGATAGTCTCTGGGAGCTAGAGAGAAAGTTAATTTTAATAATTCTATTCAGATCATTTGTAAAGAAATTTAAAAGAAATGTTAGAAAAATTGATTTATATATTACTGATTATTCCATTTCCAGTCTTGTTCAATTAACAAGCAAAGGACTACTTATTACAATTTAGCATTCAGCTTTTGTTAAAATAGCTTTTGCTATTAAAAAAAATCCACTAAGTTTTTGTCTCCCTTCCCTTGCAAAACTCTATGTTTATTGAACTTTCTGATTAGACTATGAAATTGTTAAAGAATAAAAACATCACCATCGGTCTCACAGTATCATTTTCCACTGAGGAACAGCGAAGTCAGCTGTAAAAATGTCCAAGTTGTACTGGAAAATTTTTACATTTTAAAATGTAATTGGTTTTATAATAATATGAATACTTGGTAATGCTGATACAAACAGTGGAACACAAACAAATTACTGGAACTGCTTTTAGCAAAAAGAGCATTTCTAGCCTCTTTAATTACTGTGAGAGAATAGTAGTAGATAATCTCTGCTACATCATGGGTCCAAAATTACATGATTTTGTGGACTAATATGGAATAACGTTTAATGTTTCCCAGCTTCACATGAAATACCATTATCTTCATACTACATTTCTGTAGAGACAGTATGAAATACCTCCCACCTGTACTAGGACTGTACTTATTTTATTCTCTGACAGTGGCATAACTCAAATATAGTACAGTAAAAAATAACTGAATTATATGGCTTCCAGTGATGGAGCTGCTCAAAGTATTCCTGTGGATAGCATTTATTTTCCTTTTGTGTGTATGGAAATTTCCAGACACTGGCTCCTGTCAATACAGAATAACTTATTTTACTAGTACAAATTAGTTTTGTTCTTTTGTTTGGTTCTGTTTTGTTTTTCCCCCCAAAATACTGTTGAGAATTATATCAAGTTGGCATAATAATTTCCCAGAAGTATTTTTCATTTGTTCTGTTGAACTATTCACAGAATCTTAGAATCATAGAATACCAGGTTGGAAGGGACCCCAAGGATCATCTGGTCCAACCTTTCCTGGCAAAAGCACAGCCTAGACAAGATGGCCCAGCACCCTGTCCAGCCGAACCTTAAAAGTGTCCACTGTTGGGGAACATAAATCACATTGAATATTTGGACATTAACATAAATTAAGAAATTTTGTACTAATGAACTAAAAAAGAGAGAAAATAATAGGAAAAAAAAGAATAAAATTGCATTCTGTGCACTGCTAGTACCCATTAATCAGGAAATGAACATTCATAAGTGGATTTATTTAGTCTTTGAGCTGTTGTCTGATTAGCTCATCAAAAAAAGCATCATGAACCTCAGAAGCATTAGAAAATAACATCCTTTCTTTGCTCATTGTTGGAGAAGCCCATCTCAAAGTTAAGACTACAGAGTTCATGTTAGGAATGAACCTTTATTAAAAGAGATTTTGTTGGTTAGGACTAATGTGGCTTGAAGTCTATTTGCAAAGTTTGTCACTTGCTTTCTCAGTAACCTTGGCAAGTTACTTCACCTCCTTCTCTGCAAACCATGTTTGATGTTACTTAGCCCTTCTGCAAAGGATTTTGAAATTTAAGATTGAAAAACCATGGTACAATAGGGCACATTATATAAAAGTAGCGTGACATAGTCCATAATATACAAGTTAACTTTATGTTGAACTGACCTCCTTCAGCTGAGCAGATGACCACAATAGGGCTGAAGGGACCATCTCCTTTGTTGTTGTAAACACCAACTTTCACCTCAAAAGGAGTCAGAGGTGGCACACTTTCATCTCTGTAGATAAACTTGGAAGCATCTGAAGATGTTACCATTTTTTCTTTCCAGCCACGTGTTCCATTGGGTCTGAAGGCTACAATATATCCAAATCCTTCTCCATTCTGAAACTCTTCTGACACTGGCTAAAAAAATAAAGTTCAGGTAATGATCAGATGCGGTTTTACTAATTTAGAAAGCAGTTACTCAGTGGCTGACCATAATCTGGCTGCTTGTGTGAGTGTCATCCCTTACAGTCACATTATAGGATTTTACTTCTCATGCCTGGGAACACATAGGGACAATTGCTTCTGAAGAGGAATCTCGTAAGAGAGTTTCTTCACCTAATCACCCTAGTTAGGTCACTGTCCTCGGACTGAGTAAAATCTTGGGCTCAGAAATATTTTTTCTTCTTCATCTCCCACTTTGTGGTTAATGCTTTAACCATCAGTCTATTAGTGGAATAGCCCCTTCCAGTGACCTTGTTAAAAATATAGAGCAACATATTGTTAAGGGCTCCTAAATCATGCTGTGAGTGACATTTACTACAGTGGCACTCTCTTGAGTTTTTGGTGCCTGTCTAATTTCTGTATCCAAACGAGGTGTCAAGCCTTAGGGATTTAAGTCTAGGGTTCAGTTTGAGACTTAAGATATAATGTAATAAATGTAGTTGTCCTAACTCTCAAACTGAGCCTTGGTGAAAAAAAAAAAAAAATCTCATTTGCTTTTCTCTTCTCAGAGGATCTGTGAAATTAGCCACTTAAATTGGGACAGATCTGCCATAAGCAGCCGGTCAGCAAAGGGATTTATCTGTTGAGAGGGTGAGCACTGAAAAAGCTAAATCTTACATGTCCGGCTCAAGGAATGGAATTTTTCATGCTAATATACCACCTACATTTCTTATAAAGTCAATGGGCTAGTTTAGGAATTAGGTTATGTTTAGCAGGTGGCAGCATATTAGGTCTATGGGAAATGCTGAAAAAAGGGTGTCTAAACTCCCTCTCTTTAAGTGCCCATCTTAGATCTGCAGCTAAAGAATGCAAGAATCAGAGCAGGGGCACAGGGGGCACCGAATCCTCTCCCCTCCACATTGTAAGTGAATGTTTCATCACCAGGCACCTCACTAGCAGAGACCATTTTCTACCCATCCTTCTGTGCGCTGTGCACTGCGCACCCAAGAAAAAAAAATAATCATGACTGCAAAGGCAGAGGAGGCAAAAACAAGACAGACTTTGTAATTTAGTGGTTTGAGTTGGAAAGGAGAAGCCTTGCATCTCTTACGGATTTGGCAGTAGACAGTTGCTATAAAAAAAGACAGAAATACAAGAGCAGTACCAGAAACCTTGCATTTCACTGCAAATGCTAAATACACATGCCTGTGTATTAAATGCCTGTGAATTAAAGTTGTGGGAATAAAATTTTGTTTGTACCTTCTGAGTATCATTCAGGAGTCTAGGTATGTTAATCTTTTCCTGAATTCCCAGATACCCATATACCATCTCAGCATCTCATCAGACTTCAAAGTACTTTGTTGAATTTCTTTTGCCTGTCTAAGTCCAATAAGACTCTTTTGCATCCGACAAAGGCACAGATTGACTATGCTGGAGTTGTGCTAATTTACATTGTGGTTAAGCCTTATGGAAATCCAGTGGCTAAACCATTCAGTACAGTAATCTGTAGTGAGTTGTTGGAGTGTTATCCAATGTGCTAGGATTAGTTCTTTAGCAGAAATTTCAACACTTACTTTTAATCGCATATTTTTCTGTGTTAGGCTCTACATTTTACCATTTCTTGAAGAGAGACAGTGATTATAATTAGAAATGGTAGCAATCTTTCAAACTATTAAAAAATGTAAATACGCCCACTCTACAATTTATGTTTGACACAGATGAAATACCATGATTTTTTTTGTGATCTTAACTTGATTAATGACTTTATGCAGTTTAAGAGGTATGTGAAACAATACCTCAACAACAGTAGGAAGAACAACACTAGATATTGATGGAAACAACGAGCAAATCATAAACAAGGGGGAAGGATCGACACCTTCTGCCTTAATGGCAGTTTGCACTCCTTAGCTGTAAGTGAAGAAGCATCAGCTGTCTTTTGTGGAAAAAAAAGTCAATGTATACTGAAAGTTATGTTATGGCAATTCCTAATTCTTAACTGTGTGTTGTACGTGTACTGCAGGAGGGGACACCCATGGGTTTCTGGCTTCTTTTGGAAGAAAACTTCCACCCTTGACAGAGAGGGATATAACACACTCCAGTGTCCCCCACTCCAGTCATATGGGGAAGACTATAAACACACTTAATATGAATGCTACATACTAATATGAATACTACATACTAATATATGACATTAGGGACTGGGATTAGGCCAGTTTACATCAGATACAGCTCTATCCACCTGATGTTTTTGTTTGGGATTCAGCAAATTCTCTCCCAATAGAAGAGATGCCGCTGTTTATAGTTATAGACTATAAAGGAAACTGAAATCAGCCGTTTCAGCTGCCTCAGGTAGCTTGTGTTGAAGAAGGCAGATGTACCACCATAAGACAGCCTCTTCAGATGTCCTAAAATTTTAAGCAGTTAATCAGAATTCTGTGTATCTCTTACCATCTGAATCTCTCTTGTTGGCTACGCAAAAACTTTTTCATTAAAACCCCATGTCTTTATTTGATGGGATTTTTCTTGGTTATATATATATATATATATATAAAAAAAAATA
>VYZM01003673.1:20649-43870 GCA_013398915.1 Dromas ardeola
GCTAAATGATATCTTTTGTAGCTACTCTCTGCTGAAGGCTCTTGACTAAGCAGATGATCGAATTGCTTTGCAGTTTAACTTCAGCTAGTGGAAAAACAGGTGCCCAGGCTGAGCTTGTAGTCCAGGCACCTTCTCCAGCAAATGCAGAGCTTTGGGGTGGTTCATCCCATCCAAAGATAACTGTTTAAACAATGGGGAGGATTGTTTAGATTCTACTGACTGAAGACATGAACTAGTTTAAACTAAGATCTAATCTTTACATGGCAAAAAGTTACTCAAATTTTCCTTTCAGAAACAGAATTATACAATACGGAATGGTGAGGAATTGCCCTCTCGTTAAAATAAGAATAAAAACAATCAGTATGTAACACTGGGATGAATGTTCTACAGCGAAAAGATGCAGATGAAGAATCATCTGGCAGTTAATTAACATGCAAAAATTATGATGCCATCTCTAATGGAACATATTTAAACTTTGTTTACCACCCATTTTTCTCTTGCCTTTCTAAGATATTTTTTGGTTAAGTTATAAAGATAAATGAAGTTTTTATGTAGGTGCCATGTTACTGATGAGAGAGTATGCTGTACTCCTTTGAAGCATCCAACATGATGGACTTATTTAACCAGCGTTGTCCTCTTTCTAGAATTTTCTTGTTAACAGCTTTGCAGACTGAAGCCCCATTTAAATGAATAAACATTAAAAGAATAAAACTGTCAACACGATGAATTTCTTTTGCACCAAACTAAAATGTGCATTCACACGGTGCAACTCTCTCAAATGAATAACCATTAAAAGAATAAATGTGTCAAAAGAATGACTTTCCTTTGCACTGTAGCAAAGCAGAGCATACACAGTTAGAGGGGGACATTTTGAAATGAGTAACTGTTAAGTGAAGAAAACTATTAAAAGAAAATACTTTTTGCCAGGCACCGAGATTATATATTAGCAACCTTTTCAGCAGCATCACCTTTATATCAGTGTTATATCTGAATTTACTCACTCATAGCGTAAGTTTATTGCCATGCGATTAGTGACTTCCCGGTCTTTAAGTTGTTAATTCTTGGCAGTGACACTCACGGAGATGCACTTGCACCAAATTTGCAAGTACGATGACTAAACTTGTCTCCCGGACACAGGATCCATTAGGACCTCTTTTCTTTAGTGTTTATCAAAGCTGAGAAATTCAGTATTGTTTCTTCTGAATAAATACACCCCAACTAGTATCAAAGAGCTCTTTGCTGGGTTAACAAGTCTCATTTAACAAGATGAGAGAACATCACCTATTGGAAAGCAAATCACTCCTTGGCTTAACACTGGTCCTTAGGATCATAAAATGTGACTAGACTTAGCTTGATTGTATGTCTGTAGTTCTGATCAGAGCCTTCTCATTAGTCTCTTTGCCAGCTACCTATTAGCACTTGTCTCCTGGTTTATTCTTAGACTGTCAGCTCTTTGGGATCAGGTCAACTTTTATTTTCTTTTGTTTCTTCAGCCACTGGTAAGGTTGGGAGTTAAAAGCCAGGTCTCTGTTGTTCCAGTAATGTGAACATCAAATAGTACTAAAAAACATGTTCTGAAAGACATGGTGATGATCTATGGGTCACAGTAAATAATGGGTGTACATTGGCACACGTTGATGTTGAAACTTCCACCTAAGGCAAGCAAACAGAAATCTTGAAATGACTTTGCCAGGAATTTGATTTGAACAGAAACAGCAGGATTTGTTTCTTATTGTTTTCCATTTTCATGGAAGTACTGTGATATGCTCAAAATGAAAGAGAAATTAAACCCTATTAAAATACATCTCCCCGAATCCAAACAAAAAAACCTTTAACATTTTCTCTAAGAGCAGGCACGAAGAATGTCACCCTCAGCAGCCCAGTGAAACATTTGACAATATGCTTAAAATATATATGAAGAAAAGATGATACGGAAAGGTAAAGCTTTTATATGAAGCCATGGCCCATTGTTTAATAATTCATATGTATCTTACCATTACAAGCTAAATATACATGAAAAGCAGTGTTTTTTCTTTAGGACAAAATGTATGCACAGAACTGATATTGCTGAGGGCTTTGGGGTTATAAAGCGCTGAAAAGTGCTGACAATGACACCAGTATGTTTTAAATCTGTATTTAAATTTAAAGTTGGGGAAGCTTTTGGAAGTGGTAGGTAATACCATAGCTATGAAACCACGAACATCTGGGGTAGATGTTAGCTTTCCTTCCAGAGTTCCACTGTGACCAATATTTTGAAAATTGTTCTGTCCTTTAGGGTACTTAAATTAGGTTTTTGGTTGAGAGTTTTAAAAATTCCTCTCTTTTCATGTTGCATGGCTGATGGATTTTCTGGGGTTTTTTAATGAAAACTGTGGTTTCTGGTAGATTGTAAAGATGAGCCCATTCAGAGATTTTGAGTACTCACTTTTGGGCAAAATATTGAAAATTATTACATATTTCATTTTGACATTGTAAAAAATGAAACATAGCCATTTCTATTTTAAAAAGAGATATGATTTGAATTTTGCTTCAATATTATTTTAAAGTAGAAAAATTAAAACTAGAAAGAAAAAATGGAGTATTTTGTTTTGAGTAGACAAAGATTTTTAATTTTTATTCAGAAGTATTATTTTACTTCTAATTTGCTAAAGAAAATCAAGAAAATCTATGTTTTGTTTAAAATCAGTTTCATCCTCCCCATTTTTACTTCAGTGAGTGAACTGAAAAGATCTTTTAAACTGCCTTAGATCTAGATTCCTTTCCTTATAGAAAGGAAAATATAATGTCATGGAAGCATGGAAAAACTGAAAGTACTTGAAAAACAATTCATCCTCTTTTTAACATTCCAATCTTGTAAAGAAATTAAAAGAAAATGTTATTGAATGAATAATAAATCATTTTAAAGTGTTTCTGTTTTGTCTTTTTTTTTCAAGGAAACGTCGAGTGGCTTTTCTCAATTCTGTTTTGTTTATTACAAAGAAAGATGACAGATTCTTAATTTTGTAGTGTTTCTTAATTTTTGTGCAGAACAAAAGTATTTAGCAGCCAAGATTATAATTGATTATGGTATTGCTGTAGAAACATGTAGTTAGATTTAGTCCCTATCCTTCAATTTTGCAATCTGAATAGGTGAGATAGAGGGAAGACAAAGAGAAGCAAGAGCCTTACTAACCTCCTGTTTTTAGAGTAAGAAATACTAACATGAGCTGCCCAAATTTACAGAGAGGTTTCTGATAAGCAGCTGAGTCCAGATTTCCCAAATCCCAATTCTACACTTTAATCACAAGGTCTTTCTTACTCTGCTTAAATCCTGTATTCATGAAGCTATTTTCCACATGGGTATTTTTTGTATAAGTTCTGAAACACCTTGTCAAATAGAGTAAAATGAAACAAAATGTTGGTATTGCTACACTTTTTGGGGAGATGAATTATTAAACTTGGCTTTAGTCCTTAAGAAAATGTTTGCTTAAGGTACATTTGCAGTTTTTTTTTTTCTCTTTTAGAGCTTTTCATATCTTTTAAGATACAGATGCAGTTTGAAAACCAACTCTTCTTAGCTGTGGAAAAAGTATGGGTGGGGAGAGAAGGATTTGTTGCCAGCTCAACAGAACTTCCTAATATGAGGACCAAAGCAAGAACACATTCAGCAGTTTTTTCTTCACAGTTGGCTTCCTTGATATCGATCTATCTATCTATCTATCTATCAATCTATCTATCTATCTATCTATCTATCTATCTATCTATCTCCTGCAGCAGACATCTGGGAAACAGAGGGACGTTAGGTGAAAATCCTTTCACTGTATGAAAGGCCAGCCGTCAAATTCTCGCCCTCCCAGGAAAATATTTCACATGTCATCTGTTCAGGAATGAAATGTAAAATGTGCCAGCCATTCCAGAAGCGGTGATACACTCTTTTCAGTTGTTGGAAAACAAGGATGCCCCAACTGGTCTCAGGATCTGCATTTCTGTTGTTCTCATTTCCTCTGTATTTTTAATATTTGTAATTTAGTGGGACATAAAAATCATGCATGACTGCAGGGCTCAGTCTTAATAGCTTCCAGAGCACCACATATAGGACTGAAATATAAAATGCTGTGGCATATATGCCAGAGAACCAATTCCTTAGTATCACAGTAGTGATAGCAGATAGATAGATAGATAGATGTGGATTCTTTGTCTGTATATGCTGCATATTAGTTTGAGCCTGCACTGCTATGTGTTAGTAGCCTATTTGTTCTACATATATCCATGCAGTCAACGATTAACATCTACTTTCTCTTCTCCTTTTTTTTTTCCCCTATGGAAAATCACGTTTTCTACAAAGGCCCAGGTAATCATCTCCAAATGTCATGGATATAGCAGATTATTAATTTTTGTCTAGAGCAAAAATAGTTATGATAATGGGAAAAGCTGAAACTTCTTTTATACAGGTCACAAACAAATAAAACACTACCACCAAGAATAAGCCCCCCCTCCAGTCAGAGACAGTCTAAACCAGGTGACGTTTTCCTGGGACAAAGGCATTTCTTCTTATGCTATGAAGAAATTCTAGCTGAGAATAATGGTGACTTAATAGAAAACAAGGCCTTATTAAAAATAAATCCTGTGTACAATCTGCTACTAACAGAGTGCATTACAATGTTACCTCACAAAATCAAGTTTGCATGCATGATTAGCAGGTTAAACTTTGATTCTACTCAATTTCTCTCTCCCCATGTTTCCCCATGAATAGATAATGTAATTGATGCTTTGCCCCCAGGCTTCAAATGCCCGACTGCCTTAGTGGAATGCCAGACATGTTTAAATTCATGTTATTGGCTCTTTTCACCTTGTGGACCTGTAAAATATGTATCAAGGCTAGAACTGACAGAAATGCAGCAGCTGGCTATAAGTTAGATGTGCCAGAAAATTGCGGTATTATCCATTCTGATGAAAGTAGCTATGAAAAGCAATCATGTTAACTAAATATGAACTAAGTTAACAAGATTAGGGTTTAATTAGAAAATTAAAGCAAGTGGAAACCTGTTTATTATTCTGTTGATCTTCTTACACCATCCCAAGTATTGCTTCCATGGGTATTTTTAGATAATGGACTAATATAAAATGTTGTTACTATCTTGGGGAAGTAGTGATAAAATAAGTGAGGTGTGGGGAGAGAGAAAAAGACTTTAGTCTCCAGTCAAATTAGCTTGTGCCATTAAATTACGGATGCTGATTTCCATTTAAGTATAAAATAATGGAAGCAGAATCACTCATTTGCTGCCTCTGTGGGTTGTCCACACAGCTCTCATTCAGCCTTGTGGATCACAACTCTCACCTGAGCATGAGCCAAGTCACCCTCTCTGCTGGGAGACCAGCATGTCTGGACTTCTACCAGTGCAGAGGCAGCCCCCCTGTTTGCTCTTGTGGGGCACATCCAACACCACAGCAAAGAGCCAGGTTACTCTGCCTGGGTCATGAGTAGAGAGGCTGATGCTTTGTTCTTTCTGAAATATAATGTCCTTTCACATACATGACTTTTAAGAATTGAGTTCTATGATATTAGAACTGCAGCCCATGTTAGTAGAGATTTTCCCTTGACGCTTTCAGATAAAAAGTTAGTGATAGAGAGATTCTGAAAAATAATAGATCACTGGGTAAAACACTAAGACAGATATTAATGTCATTATTTGTAAAACCATATATGAAACCCAATGAAAACTATTACTAGCTTTCCTGTCTCTTTGACATTGGCATCTGAAAACTATACCAAGGGTGATACTTCACACAACCACTGCAAGAGCTAAACAGGCTCTGGACTTCAGGAATATCTGAAGACCAGGAAAAAGTGGCTGCCTGAGTGAAGCAGATCATGAAGCCTGTGGCATTTCGAGAGTGCCATAAAAATTATAAGCAGCATGCTATTTTGCAAAGAATTATATGTGTAACGGTTTCTTTTTGTTTGACTATTTTTTTGTTTAAAGCAGAGTCCATTGTGTTATTGTTCCAACTTTACAACTCTTTGCAGGTTCTAACAAATTGGGAAGTTATAGCTTATTGTAACTCTTGTCTTCTCACTCCCTCTATAGATTAAAAAAATGAGACTGCAACTACCTTTTTTACTAAAACAAACAAACAAACAAAGAAACAAACTCCCCCAAACCATTCACAACTGAAACAGAAACCAAACTTTTTCTTAAAGAAAGGTCTTTTGAAATTGAGGTGATGACAATAGACTTCTGCTGTACCATGCTGTGTTAAGCAGGCATACCAAGTAAATTCCACTTCAATTTCTCTGAAAGCTGTTGTTTTACTGGCACCTGTCTGGATTTCAGTGTCATGCTACAAAACACTCCCTTCTTACATGACATTTGTGCAGCTGTAACTCTGGTAGCAAAAAGGTATTCCTAACTGGGAAGCTGAAAGTGCAAGTAAACACCTAGTGTGGCCTTTTTGCTATTTGAACTAATATGCTACTGATTTATTATTCAATTATTATCAGCTACAGCACTGTTTATGAGGGGGAGTCCCATGTACCGGAGTACAGACCATTGCTACTTGAGTTAAAGACTGTTTCTTCCAATGGCAAAAAAAGTGGAGTATTACTCAGAAATGAACACCTACCACCGGCTGAAAATATACCGCACACTGCATGCCGTGTCTGTCCCAAAATGATTTTGTTTTACTGATCATTATTATGATTTATCAATTCTTTTTTACAGAGGTAAAGTTGCAATGATTGTCCAAAGAAATATTGAAAATGGATATGTGTGAAGAAGACTTTCACTAGAGTTGTAGAAATATGTTTTAGTAAATACAGCCTTTGTTTGATAAACACTGGGAAAGAAGAAGGAGGAACCTAAAACCCATGACAGCTAGATGAAACCTAACATTTTCAAACTTCATTTTGTGAGAAAAAAATTCACTCACAGTTTCAATACATCTGGTCGATTAAGATCCTGAACCATCCTTTCAAAAATAGGGAACATATTCATAAATCTGAAAGTACAAAATCCCAGGGGTGCAACCAGTTACGGGATAAACCTTTTCCAGAATGTTTTTGTCCTCTCTGATATGTACCACCTGAATAAATAAAGAAGTTGTTCAAACATTTGGGTCCAGCAGAATTTTCACTGCCAATGAAAGATGGTACAAAATCAAGGAAAGAATAATGGTGGTGTAATAATGTTTTTTTGAAAATCATTTGAGATGAAAGCAGCTAGCGTTTTTTATTTCATTTGCCTTTCCTCTTACTCTTAATGGAACAAAGTATGTAGCATCTGAAGCTTCTGCTATAAAGTTATCGAGTTTCACACTGTGGGGAGCTTGCAGAAGATGGGGAGAGTTGGAAAAGATTCCACATGCGTGAATGGGAATCAAATCACTTCAGTGAAGTTCTGTGATTGCACAGTGAAATTTAATATCAGCTAGCAACTACACAGTTATTTAAAGCAGAAAAAAATAAATATGTCATTATAACTGAAGATAGGTTTGTTAGACTTCATTTGAAATAGTGCATCCAGTTTTGGGTGCCACAATGAGAAAGACATTGATCAACTAGAGCAAGTTCAGGGGAGGCCACTGGGATGGTGAGGCTGAAGTTCTTGCCTTGTGAGGAGAGGCTGGGGGAGCTGTGCTTGTTCAGCCTGGAGCAGAGATGGCTTTGGGGGACCAAACAGCAGCCCCCAGTGCCTATGGGGAGGTCACTGAGGAGACAGAGATGGGCTCTTCATAGTGGTGCAGGGTGGGAGGGCAAAAGACAGTGGTCATAAACTGAAATAGGGGGAGTTCTGGCTGGATATATTGAAAAAAAACTCACAATGAGATTAGTTAACTGTGGGCACAGGTTGCCCAGACAGGATGTGTAATCTCCCTCCTTGAAGGATTCGAAGACTCAACTGGACAAAGCCCTGAACAACCTGCTCTGAAATCAGTTTACTCAGCTTTGAGCAGGACGCTGGACTAGAGACCTCCTGAGATCCCCTCCAGCCTCAATTATTCAGATGATTCTGTGGTTCTGTCTAAAAATCAGCCTGAACATTCTCCTGTAAAGGTTTATGGGTGGCATATACACAGTCCGGTGACCTATGGAGAGCTGAGGCACAAGATTAACATATCTTAAAAGATAAGAATTTTATTTCAGAATGAGACACAAGCACGCATTTTGGCATTGCCACTTGTAATTCTTATAATCTCCCTTAATGAGGAGACAGAATGCAACACAATGTCTGTATTCGTCCAGAATATTTACAACTAAAAAACCAGTTATACTTTCAAATTCAAGTGAAATCTTTGAATTTGGCACTCTTCTATACTGTACGATTAATAATCTACTTACAAATTATTCAGCTGAAGAAACATCAAAACAAAATAAAAACTCTCTAGAGCTCCTAAGTAACTAAGAAGAATAAAGAATAATCTGAAAGTGTCCTGAGATGCAGTTTTCTTCTGAGGCTTTGTTCAAACCCTTTCTCTATCACTTTCTACCTCTTAAAACGTGTCTCTCTAAGCTGCCTAGGGACTTTTCTCAGATTCCCAATCCTTCTTTATCTCCCTTCATTCTGCCCGAGTTAATGTCAATGACACCAAATTTTCTGAGACCACTGCAATTTTCAAGAGACCCAAATAGGATATATAACATTTTTTTCTGGGCTCCCACAGCACCATCCCAGTCAAAAATATAATGACATTTCTTTAAATGCACTTTCTTTAAATGCACTTTCTTTATAATGCACAGTGATAGAGTGTGGATGACAAAGAAACACTTTAAAGCACAAGTTATTTCAAATTAAGCAGCTTCCCATGGCTTTCCTACCTTGCTGAAAAAAATTCTGTGCATCTTCAAGGAGAGAAGTTATGAAAAATAAGGGGAGAGAGGCTGCTTGGGAGCAGTTGTGTGAAGAGGCTGAGAAGCAGCCTGCAATCGAAGAACAGTGGAAGCCTACTAGAGGGTAGGCAGCAATGGCTTAAGTGTAAGATAAAGAGTAAGGCAGCGTGGAGGGAGTAAGACAGCAGGGAATGGATTTATTTGAAATTTCTGTAAATTAAACAATATTCCTGTAATTAAAACAAACTGGCTCCCCATTACAAAGAATATCCCGTGAAACAGTGATTACTGAACACACAGATGTGTACCAGGGAGAAGAGAATAGTTCTACTATTATATTAAAATAGTTCTTGTTTCTGGTAGCCTTGGAAAACTAACATTTTTATCCTCTTCTTACCTGCTTCGTTGGTTCTGATCATTCGTGATGGTGCACTTGGGTCTCCAGTGCCAATTTTGTTGGTTGCTACAACTCTGAATTCATACTCCACCCAAGGGTTCAGCTCAACAGCCATAGCAGACTCCATGTCACCACTTATCACATCTGGAACTGCAGACAGTAAAGAAATATGCAGGTCACTCAGAAATCTGTAGCTCACATGCAGTGCCTCAATGGCAAATGGACTTTGTGATACAATATGGCCAGTAGAAATGATAGACATCAAGGATCTAATATGTCAGAAATCACAGCTAGGTTTTTGTGGTGCTCCTGAAAAGACACAGATTGAAGGATATAGCGGGGAGCTTTCTGCTTATTCACAGATGCATCATGGCAGGTGTCTTTGTGGTGTCCTTTCAGAGCTGTTGCTAAGTAACGTGAAAGGAATGAAAAAGAAAAAAAAAATCAGTGCTTTTAATTTGTCATTGTTCTCTTAAGACTATCTGTTCCTGCAGTTGCCGATGGTTATTATTGTGATGAGCAGGAGTTTTGAACAGTCTGCTTGTGCTGTTTGAAAATTTTTCTCACCTGTTTTTACGGTCTGCCAGCCAAGAGAAAATGGACTGCGTGCTTGCAGGTTGTAGAGGGAGATAGGGCTGTGATTGTCTGCCCCAGGACTCCAGGAGAGTGTTGCTGTGGTGTCTGTAATTTCCTCCACTATTACAACCCCTGGGGGACCAGGAGGACCTAGAAATAAAGTGGAATAATCAAACAGACCACACCATCATCATGGATGAGCAGCAATAATAGAGGAGATGCATTCTGTAGGGAACCGGTAGAGTTCAATATCCATGAAATACAAGGGTTAAAATGCACACTACTACATCACGGAGATACCTCATTTCCATGATTTCTGCTGGTAAATTGTGATTGTTTCTGCTCTTTAAATGCTGTGTGGGTGAGTTCCAATTAACTTGTCAGAGTGACAGCAGAAGAACTAAAAATAGAAACAGACTAAGAAAAAAAATCCTCCATTATAATTGTTCTGAACCTAAAATTAAAGGAAAAAAAGAGCAACTTTAAGAAGCATCCAGGCTAGACTGAAGCGTTGCAATCACATCTTCTCTTTGTGTGAGACTTGTCAGCAGGAAAGACAAATAGTGATCAAAATGAAGCACAGGTGGATGTTATTCTTCAAGAACAAAAATATTACTAATAACTAAATCAAGAATACAGCATTCATCCTTTTTCTCAAATTCACTCACTCAGGGAAACCGCCTGGATTACTATCCTGCTGGAAGTCCATTAACTGTTGGATTGAAAACTATTAAAACCAAAACAAAACCCAAACCCAAATATTTTGAAGGCTGATAATTATTATGGTTCCATTAAAAACAAACAGAACCATGACAACTTCTCACTTGAGAAATGACAGGATTATTTATTCCTTTTAGCTGCACCAAATGAGAATATGCTCGTCACCATTTTTATAGGCCATGTGACTGATCCAATAGGTGAGGTCTCTGCTAGCAAAGATGAGTTTGCAAAGAAAAAATGTGGCTATAACGTCCCACTCCCACCCCCAGTTTTCTTCTGTAATTCTTCCTGATGTTGATATTACTGGTGTTTGAAAACATTATCCATTTGCACTTGTCAAACTAAATTGGAGGTCCTCCTGGTTCAGCAACCTCTTCCACAGTTGTTGTAACCAGATGTTTAGGGGAAAATGTGCATGACTGTCACGGATAAATGCAAAATAAACACCCCTCTTGTGGTTCTTATACTTAAAAAAATCCTGAATTACAGGACTTAATACTTCAGTAAAATATTAACATTATTAATAGCTATAATTATGTATTACAAATATGGATTTTCTTGGCATCCAAGACCCTCCTGATTCTTTTCCATCCTCCTGTTGTTGAAAGCTGAAATTTTGCTGCTGCTTCTACACAGCTGGAGGACCATGAAATCAGCAATGCACTGCTGGACACTTTTTCCAGAAATGAAGCTGCAAGAAAAGTGGTGATGGAAACAACTTCATTAACAGGAACCAATTGCTGCTACACTTTTTTGGGATCCCAATGCTGTTTGTATGTATCATGAGCTGTAATGGAGCAGATCCTTTAGGAACCTCCATTCCCATGAGCTGTGGTGAGTGGTGCGGTCCCACTTGCTGAACTGTCAGAGCTCAGCACCTGCGGATCAGGGTGGCAAACACTCGAATCTGGTGCCTCCATTTGAAATGGCAGCTGTAGTCAGGATTTCTGTATTACTGAGCTCAGCATTATTTTTTTTTTTTTTTAGTGCTACTTCATGCAATCAAATCTTCTGCTGGCTAGAATCCTTGGTCCATGAGTAGAAACAAATTTATCTGAATATCAAAGGCTAAAAAACCACATTAACTGAAATATTTTTAGTTGCTGGGATTTTTTTTCATTTGCAGCTGCAAACAGCTTTATAGTTCCTCTGATATGCCTTCAACAAAAGCATGTTTACATGAACTATGACAACAGTATGATCAGAGTTTCATAATAGTTGGGCTCAATAGCTTCAGAATGAAGGAGACATTGAATCCTTTAAATGAGAAAGCAAATTACACTATTCACTCGATTCTGTTTGCTTGGCAATGATCTACAAGCAACTAATTGACATTAAAATGTTGGAAATATATGGCATTTAGAAATAAGAGCAACAAAAATAGACAAATGAATGTTTGGAATTCAGGGGATTCAATTCCTTCCATTCCTTGAACGAGGAGAGATGGAAAAGCTTCCACTTGAATGGAAGGAATTCAGTAAAGCTTAGTATTATGGATGTATGGTGGAACAAGATTGTCGCCCCAAAGCACTGCAGTCCTCTTTGCAGAAGCCCAGGGTACAGCTCTGGGCTATAGGAAGAACAAGGTTTTCCACTCCCACGGGTGGTGAGCAGCTTCAGTGCTGGGTGTCTCTCCTCTTCCCTTGCTCTGCCTGCTCAGCAGCCTTGACTTGGCTGCTGTTGGTGCCGTTCATCGAGTCACAAACAGTGCTGGGATAGGATGGTGCCCGTCCTTGGACACCCTGTGACCCTTGGCCTTCTGGAGTCCCATCTTCATTTGCAGTTGAAAGGTCTTGCATTTCTTCCTGGGAGAAAACATGGCAGAAGGATGTGTCCTCTGCACTCCTGCCTTCCTAGCAAGCGTTTACTGTTCTTCGATGGGAAGCACCAGGTCAGGCCTTCATCTCAGAATAGCAAGTCCTGGGGCTAATTTAATAAAATAGGGTGATCTTCAATCTCCATCATCTATTGTTTCAGGCTATCTGTTGATGTAGGAAAATACTAGTGAAATTTTTATTTGTAGCCATGAGGGAAAGTTTAAAGGAAAGCTGGGATCTTGATACAGTCATATGCTTTTAGTGGGTTGCAGCCCTAGGCTCAGAATTATATCATGCTCCCAAGCACAAACAAAATTAAAGGGAAATATTTTAGTACTTTCCCTCTATGACAATATTTCTCTCATGCACACCGAATATTGTTAAAGAGTTTCTAGCCACCGTATTATAGGCAAAAGAACAAGCGTCTTGCCTACATAAAAATATGTAAAATATATTTATGCAGACGTCTCCTGCTAAATTCTCAATATATTTTGTTGTTGGAGTTCTCTCATGTTTTTTAAACCTTTTAAATGCATTCCTAGTCATGACAATGTGTCATTATGCTTTCTGAGATGTGTGCTCTTACACAGTTTGCAGGATGACTGCTAAAAAGCATTTCCATTTCCAACAGCAGGCATTCTTGAAAGTGGATTAATAAAGGACAAAAGCCTCAGTGATGACAAATGTATGACAGTTAGCCAGGATCTGAGTGCTATGCAGATGTCACTCATTTTTGTAGAAATCTCATTAAATTTTACGCTTGGATGTAATCATTCATGGTGTCAGCTGGATGGCTAATGCAGAGAAGCTTTTCTCCCAAGGGCTGTGTTATTGTTCAGGATCTCTAAAACAATTTTTTAGCTCAGAATAGCCAATTGAGGAAAAAATGCACGGTCTGCTCAAATGCTTCTCTGGAAACTACACAGAAAATGACTGGTCATAAATGCACTACAGTGCAGTCGACCTTCATAGAGAAGACATTTGGGGCTGCAATAAGCTCTTATGCTGCTCTAGGAGCACTAGAAACCCAGTGTCAAGGATATTAGTCGGTTATCTTCTTTCAGAGGAATTCCATAGATTGATACTTCATTTCAGGACATGCGTGAGTGCATTTTGGCAAACTTGTTTTATGTGTCTTTTTATTGTTGGAATGATCATCCTGAGAGGTCCCTTAGATTACTTGCCATGGTACAATGTTAATGTGAGAGTTCTTGAAAGACTATTACCAATAATAGCCATAGTTACTCAGTGAGGCTTTCCTGTGAATCCCAGAATGTGCACTGATTTACTCCACTGCTGCCTGACCAGGATAATTCTTACTTTTACCAAACAACTAAGAAGCCTGATATGTAGCAGTTCATGAACAAAGATTTCTTGGCCTGAAGATTTTGCTTTCTGAATGACAAAGTGTGCTGGCTTGTCATCAGGAAGATGAGAGGTCAAGGAAAAGAGGAAAAGAAAGAGGCAGTAACTACAGAATGATGGAAAAGGTGCTTGAGAAAACAGGAGTTTGACTTTTCTTGTAGCATAAATCCCTTTTTGTGTGCCCACCTATGGCAG
This sequence comes from Dromas ardeola, assembly GCA_013398915.1. NCBI lineage: Eukaryota > Metazoa > Chordata > Aves > Charadriiformes > Dromadidae > Dromas > Dromas ardeola. The sequence continues at coordinate 34,526 of VYZM01003673.1, forward strand.
CTGAAGTGTTCGCACGTGGTGGGGAACAAGAGGATGGAGAGAAAGTTCAACGTATAGTAAAGGCAGTAGACACCATGGCTTTAGTGGATACATCCATATCTCCATTCCCTCCACGTGCGTGTGTACCCAAGTGGTTTCTGTAAGGTAGCTACATAAGGGCCCTGGACAGATGGAGAGGTTATACCTCAACCAGTGGCAGAACAGACAGGGTTAGACTCAGGGTTGGAAAGTAAGAAAGAGAAGGCATTAATGTTTCAGCCTGAATAGTCTTGACTCATTCCACAGATGAGTGTCAGGAGAAATCCCTGGTGTCTTGGCTGAGAAGGCCTTTGGTCGTGCATATGTCATTTTGTGCTCCTTTGGCCTGATGACTTCTCTGCTGTGTACAAGCCTAAAAATAGAAGATATGGGCAAGAACACTTTGAGAGCTGCTAAGCACTGTGAGCTCAGGTGCCAGACTCCTGCCCTGAGCCTCTGAGTTGGATCTTTGTGTTGTGGCAGTTGTGACTTGACACAAAATGCATGGACAGTGCAGGGAAAATGAACTGAAAATTCGTCTCAGGAAGAAAGTAGCCTATGAATTGCATTGTGAATGGCATAACTAGCAGGTCCCAAATAGCATAAAAACCTGACATTGGCCTCTTTTATTGGCATGTCCTACTGACTGCCTTTAGCTCTGTAAGACATCCCTTGTCAGCTGTCCCAGTTCTGGTCTACACTGCCTCCTTCACTCTCTGCAATCACAGCGTGGGCACCAGCACTCCCAGAACTGCACGTGTCTCTTTTAGGCACTGAGTTCTTGAACATCACCACATCTGATTTGTATTTTTGTACTTGTTTCTAGGCACTCTTTTTGACTGAAGTTATAGATATGACTTAAGATTCTTAGAACAAAGGGTCTTCTTTAAACTTTAAAGAAACACACTTTTTAAAGGTATTAATCTCTTTCCCTTTCACACCATTGAAGATATTATAACAAAGGTTCTGTTACAAGATCAGATTGCTTGAAGCGTTTTGGTCTGGAATCTGTGGGTTAAAGGGCTGATGCTCCATCCACAGTAATATACTATCTTCCAGTATCGTAAATGTTTAAGCTATATTAATATACTGAAAATGGCCAAAGCACAGATCTGAACTCTAGCACTGACCCTGTGCACTGTTATGTTGTCAGCCAGTCCCTATCATAATTTCAGCCCTGTGCAATTATAACTTCCTCAGCCAATGCCTTGGCACAATTAATAGATTACCATGGGCCGGGGCAGATCCCAACAGGCAGTTTGCTGTGCCCATCCTGTTTTGAGAGGGGACGGGGACTGGGAATGTAGCTGTGTGGATGGGAACTCTGCTGCACCCGTTGGCCTCAGGGAGCAGGTTACTATTATGGACATATTCTGTGAGTCCAATTAATGGGGTCTGTGCTTAGGGCATCTTCCTGGCCTTTGCTACAGCTCAAATGTAATTTCAAGGGCCAGAAAGAATCTGCTGACCTTGTTTACGTTCCATTTAATAATGTTGTGTCTGATGGCCTTTAAACCCAAGTGCTTGTCTTTAAATTTTATTGGCAATATCACAACTGAAAGGAGCAGTGTGGTCAACCTAACCAGCAGTTCCTGCGTTATATTTGCTCCAGGTCAGTGGAGTTCAGAGGAAACATTACTTCTTCAAAAATATATCATAAGAATGGATTTCTTGCTTAGATTGGTAGTTTTGCCAGTCTACAAGATGAATAGCTTTAACCTCTTTTTTTTTTTTTAGACCACAAAATGTGTACTCTTAAACCACAGTTTGTAGTCATAAAGGCTTTCATCCCTTCACACTACCGGATTGCTCTCTGCTCCATTTCAAGATCTTACAGTGTCCAGGTAGCTGTTTGATCTTAAAAATCACTTTACTTAGAGTAGTCATGCACAGTGCCACAGTGCATTTGGTTCGGTGCACAGTCTTACAATACATGTTATACATTGTAGAAGGAAGCTGTTTTTCATTTTATTTTCAAGGAATCTTCCTGCCACGAATGTTGTACTAATATTTGTATAGTTCAAAGGATTCTAGTTAGTTTTGTATATACTAATAAGTTTCCAAGGGTGTACAGCATTCACACAGAGAATAAGACTGGACATTATTTTTTCTTCTTCTAGAAAAGCACAATGTCTATTGACATCCATAACAGTAGAAAACACATTTTGAGCAGTAACAGTGAAAAGGATAATAAAAGCAAACAAAAATGAACAAACTATTACTAAAATACCCAGAAAATATCTGGCACTAAATCTACTGAAGTCCTTAAGTATAGACCAATGAGATAGTACCGGAATGAACGTTAACTGTATTAATGCTTAGAGAGCACAGATCTATTTGTAACAGAACTGAGACGAATAAATTTTTATCTTTGAGTTTCTCCTAAAATATATTTTATAATATATATGTAATATATAAAATATTTTTATATAAATATATAAAATAGTAAAATTACTAGATGTGCTGAAACAATCTCTTACGTCATTGCTGATGGAAACAAGGAAACTTGCAGAAATAATTTCTCTGCATTTCATTTATTTGACCTCTTTTTGTTACAGAAGAGGGCACTTTTTGTTAGTTAGCACCTCAAATTAAAAAAACTGAGCAAACTTGCCTGGCTACTGCTTTACTGTAGTTCCCTTGCAAAGAGCTAATGGTCTTTTTCTTTGCTATGCTCTCTGAGACTCAGTTACCTTGTAGTGTCAACCTTTGCTACAGGTTCCAGAACATAAAACATTGCAGAAAAGTCAAACGTTGAACAAGTCATTTTGGGACTAGTACCCTTTGCTCCTTTGCAAAACCAGAGATCAGGCTGCACTGTATCTAGAACAAGTAAGGGGAGCAATCTTAAAGAAAGTCTGGTAATTTGGAGGTAAGCTGGCTGCTCCATGGACTGTTGTGGTAAGGCAGTGTGTAATGCAGTATCCAGCACCTGTCTGAGTAGTTTGCAAGCAATGTTACTTACTGTCTTGGGTATAATGTATTGTAAACCAGCTTTGCAAGAATAATTTACAAATAGGACTTAAGGGTTGGAATTTATCTGACAACTTAAAGGTACTGAACTTTTTTATGATAAAAATCTTTCTTTTGTTAAATAACTACTAAAATACTGGAGACTTCATACCGTTGATTAGGTACTGCAGCTTTCACAGGTGTAAAAAAACCCTTTACCTTCACAACCTTGTATTCCTAACTCAGTTGTGATGATCCTAAGAAGAAACGTGATGCAAGAAAGGGAATAACCCTCAAAATAACCTACATTGGTGTTTGTGGTGTCACTAGCATCACTAAGAATACAGAGGTTTATATAGGAAAAATCACTCAGTTCTAAATGATTGAAGCATTGTCCCCATCCACATCAGATAATAGTATCATGGCGAATTTTGCAGTGATCCTCTAATCTGCAAGAAACTCCCTGGTGTTCTGAGAAACTGCTGCTGCTCTGAGAGCGCTACTCACCTCAGTGCAGGTGAAAGGGATCTCTACTTTTAACAGACTATAGAGAGCCTCACGCTGACCTTTTTGAAAGCATGTTAGACTCCAGTGTGATGTTCCCAGCTCCCAGTATCTTTCTTTGCTGAACTGTACAGATGCTTTTCTAAGCCAGCCCTCCAAATTTGCAGAAGAAAGAGTAAGGAATATAAAATAACTGGTTTTATTAGGAGTTTTTTTACTTAAGCTTTTCCCTATTGCAGCCTATGGAAAAGCAACACTTCAAATGAGTTTGTTAGAAATTGTGTGTTTCAAGAGCAAAAGGATACTTTTTGCAAAAAGTGAATGTAAGAAGTAGCCTTCACTCTTAGCTATGAGTTCTGCGGGTGTTCTTCAAAAACCTCCCTGTCTATGAGTAACAGATTTTGGGCTGATGAATTAAATACGCACAAAGTGAAAAACACTGTTGACCTTTTTAAATGTAGCTGATTGGACCAACCTAAGGTAGTAAAGGTTAGCCCTTCGTGATGTCAACCTTTTTCATGACAGAAGTATTTGGTGTTTTAAATGTCTCTACAGTGAAACATGGTGGAAGCACAGGATCATGAAGATATCCTTCGTAATGAAAACATGAATGCACAGATTGCTTCAAATTTCTACAGCATAATGGGGAAATAAGAATATAATAAGCCATTCTTGGAAGACAGGTTTTAAAATCAAATTAACTTACCAAGCAGGCATTGTCTTGAGGAAACCTGACACACTGCTGGCTGCAAGATCACCTGAGACATCTGCGAGATGCAAATCTCCTGGCTGGTACTTGGGTGTTTGGTAACCACGTTTGTGATCATATCATTAGTGTCAGAACATGACATGCATATTTATCCTGTATAAGAGCCTTCTGCTTTGGTAATCACTTCTTTGTGAAAAATCAGTATAGAGACAGCTCAACTACTGGTGTGCCAATGATGGATGGAAAACCAGCCAAGCTGAAACATTCTGCTATTCTGCTTCTCTGCTACTTAATATTCACTGAAAGTTGAAGATCTGGGTGGATAAATAAAGGCTGGCACAGACAAAGCACGTGACACGGGAAAACTATTCTTGGACAGATGTCAAGAATGGGATTGACATTCATAAAAATCATAAATCACTTCTGTTTCTTAAATGGCTGATGACTTCATGTGCTGGGGCAAACATTTGTTGACTGTGTAGCGAATATCTACATTCTCTTGTAAACATCCTTGTTTGCATGGCAAACAGCTATTCTGCACATATTTTCCTTGTGTGAGTAAACAACACAAGGCATAAATGAAGTGAAATCAGGCAATGACTTGGGTGTCAGGAATGTAAGTCCATAGCTGTGATTTTTGTTGTATTCATTCACTCCACTAAAACTATTCCTTTGGCCATCAGACATACATAATTCCTGTTATGGGATTCCTCTGAAGTAGCATATTTATGCGGGCCTGGTGCCAGAACGGTTACCACCCTATGTGAAAAGCTATTTTCTCTTCTGGATGTCCTTGAGCTGTATCAGCCTGCCCTATATGCTGCCTTCCGCTGCTACGGGCTCTGATGACTGTCTTCCAGAAAATCTTGCAGCAATATTTAAGGCTTTACCACTATCTGCTTCATTGCCCTGCTGCAGGGCAAATCCGGTGCAGAGGACGAAATGCCTGTTATTTAGCTCTTCCCTTTCCCAATACACACTTCAGTGTATTGGCTTAAGCTGTTGACAATGGTTCCCCTAAGGACTATCTTCCTTTTTTGGGGCAGTAGTCAACTCAATGAAAGAAGCAAATATTTGGGTTGCTGGAGATACCCTAAATTGTGCCCTACACATTCAGGTTCTCATTTGTTTGTCTCCTGTCTTCTGTGCTCCTGGCTACTCTGCCTCAGAAGGGGGGTTGAATGCATTTCAATCCCACCTAATCTACTGCCTGCAGGTATATAGCATGTGCTTGAGGAGAGACAAATGTGACTTTGAGGCTGGCTCTGAGACAGCTAAAGAGATGTCCTACTTCATAGATGAGCATTGCAGTTACTGAGCTAAGCTGTAAGTGGCTGGCATTACCACTTCTGCCTTAAATAAGTTCTGGCCTTTGAACTGAATCCTCTCTCTCATGCCCCCCTATTCAGAGAATAAGGGACCTCTCTGGGGACCTCCACAGAGTCAAGATGTCTATCTAGAGGGGATGATGGATCTTGGATGGATGAATAAAAGACCATGACTTATTTTTTTTAAGTACCTAATAATAAGAAAATCTTGTGATGTTGAATTGCAGAGAATTTTGTAGAACCATATTTTGGAGAGGAAATGCTTTTACAAGTTAGGTAGTAGCCTACGCGAATATAACAGATGATGTCTGGTACGTCAGGACAGCAGACCTCTGAAGGTCACTGTTGACTAGCATGAGACTACTGAAATACTTCTCATTCACAACCCATTCCAAGATTGGAATGCAAGGCACTTAAGCTGGAAAGCTGAAGTACTGCCTGGCCGGTCCAGCTGCCAGCAGAACATCTCTTCCTAATGGAATCCGCATTCTTGGTAGCATTTAAAAAATCAAACAGACAGGGAAAAATAAATAACTTGGGCTAGAAAAACAGTATTTAAGGAGCAGATAAATTACTAGGGACCACTAAAAAGCTGTTTCTTACTTTAATATACATATTTTAATCACATTTTCAAAGCACTTAGAAAAGTATTTAAGTTTTGGTTTTAGTAGTAAGTGCTGACGGGACTTGAATCTTGGTTTTGTCCAAACATGATCCAGAATATCTTTTCACATATAGTTCTGAAGTGTTCCTGAAAGAGATTAACTAGGTAAAAATCATTATGGAAATAGCGTTAGACATGTATTTCACTGCAACTTACCTAAAATCAAGAAGTGTGAGACACTGAATTTGAAAGTGGTTTGAAAATGGTTTAAAAAAAATTATAAACCCTTGTAGATGGTTACAGAATAGAAACGTGCTGCTGTTTTAATTTGTCTTGCTGTTCTGATGTTCACACACACACACACACGTGCATCTATAGTAAATTCAGAAACCGTCTTGCACAATTAATTACCTTCTTGTAAGTAATTAGACTCAAAAGAATTGTGATTTACTTGGCACTATTAGTTCTTTGTTCTTCGGATTGTCTTTCATTGGTGACATTTTTTGGTTTTAACTCCTACTGTATAATTCAGAGCAAAGAAGAACAAGGGCAAAAATAGCTACACAGTTCGTGCCTTGGTACGTATTGAAGGGATCTTCCAATAGAACAATTAGCAAGAATGGTTTCAAAAAAGATAAATATGGTTTATGGATACTCCATGCCTTCTCCACAACAAATGATACTGAGACATTGCAATTGCCTGAAAGTGCAGTGGTGAATGTCTGTCTGTTGAAGATCAGCATGTTAGCTATGAGCAATAGGAGTCTGCAAAGAGTTTGTTTCTCTTTCCCCCATCTGAAGAGGCTGCAGCAAAGTATAGTTATCTCCCAAGTCACTTGTAATAAAGTTTTAGAAAACTGTCCTTTGACTTAAAAATAGTGCACCAGTTGAATACATAATTCAGTATAAATTTAGTCAGTTTTCCAATAGCAATAATTCTGATCTTCATGAATAACTAAAGGAGGGAAAAGTAGATTATTTTAATTTAATTTATTCAGTATGTCCAATTTATTTCCTGCAGAAATGGTGTAAGCAGAATCATTTTTTGAGTAAAAATTCCAATGATATGTTAAGAATACTAGATGAGCCTTACAATATAACTAATGATTGAAATGCCATTGTACGCTGGTATGATATTATCAGCATTCAATACTGGCATTTTCTGCAGAGAGAAAGGAGAGAGAGTAAGGTCAGAACAAAGATGTGCTGGAACTTTGCTTATATCAGTACTTCTAAGAGTTCATAACAAAGCTTCTGCTATCTCAGTTTGGCCATGGGCTGCAACACTTAAAACACGAAGGTGTTTTGTAATATCTGTAAAATGAAATTATTTTACCTAGAAACTATACTGGAAATAAAGAATAATATAGCTTTGGATTTCAGACTTTACTGCATAGTATCAATGGGTTTTCTTCATAAATGATGACTTCCTCTGTCAGGTGGAATTCTTCAGAGTTTACTGAAATATTCATTGAAACATCTGTTGCCGCTGGTCTCTTCTCCTAAGCAATGTCCAGTATCTCCAAAAGCTACACCTAAAGAAGTTTGAAAGGTGCTGCAATTTGGGATCATCAGACAGTGTCAAATTGCAGACCACCGAGTGCACTCTATAAACTGAGCTAAGTGGAGAAAAAAGAATTAGAGATACTGAAATGAAAATGAAATGCCTGTAACAGGTTAAGGAGAAATAGATCAGATTCTCCTAAACATTTTTGATTTTTGAAATGCTGAAATCTGTAAAGAGAAATCATTAGCAACTTTGCACTGAACGTGCTTTAAACATTTTCTGCAATACAAAACAAAACCATACTACATTTTTGGTGAAAGCAATACTGACACTGTAGGATCTTATTGCCCTCGTTTGCATAAGTTTTACAGATATCTTAAAGAAATTTACTACTTCAGCAGACCAACAATATCCTGTAATTTCATGAAAACTGAATTATACATCAGGACAAAAGCAGTCACACGGTATAAAGCATATTGTGAAAGCGATGCAAACATTTCTTACTGTACCCTATAATTATCCAATCATAGAAAAAAGAAAAGGAGGACGTTGTAAGCAAAGTATATTTGAATTTAAATTCCACTATAAAGGAGTCATAGTTTTCATTTCATCAGCCAGGTGGCATGGTAATGAGACACCCACATACATGCATTCTGATACTGCTTACAACACCCTTTTTTTTTTTTTTCATCTCAAACCTCTTCCTCAGGGAAGCATTTATTCTCTACATCAAATTCAATAAATTCATTTATATAACTGGTATTCTTAAAAAAATAATTTCCTAGCCAGTCTGCAGCATCCTAGATAATGGCAAGCTGAGAGATTTTTGTCACTAATAAGTTCTATGGCATTAAAGTTGAGATTGCCTTGCCTATCCATAGAGCCTCCAGCTCCCATCTGAGAGGTAAAGGTAACGCATAAGGTCTTGGTAACCCACAAGGATGAATCAGATTTCATAAGGCAGCTAAAATGGCATCATATGTCTGTGTTGAGGCAACTGAATACCACCATCCCACTAGTGCCATAGCTCATAGAAATCTGATGGTCCTCAAAGTGACTTTATGGAAATATTTAACAGCTACTTTCATCAAAATGTGAAAAGCCCTGCAGTCAGCCAGAAACATTCTTTATCATTTAAAGCATTTATTTTTCCTAAAAGTCATGGGTATGAACATATCAAATCTAAAGAATGGTGGAATGCGGTAGAATAAGTATTTTTGAAAGATTATTATCTCTAAATAGTTGGGGTCTTTTTTGTTTTTTTTTTTTTTGTTGGTTTGTTTTTTTTTAATCTGGAGTTTTTCAAATGTTAATACAATATCTACGTTGATTTATTCTTTCAAAAAATATATAATCGACAGTAAGGCTGCCCAGCTGTGGTACCTAGCCGGGATCCATCTATCTTGATACTGCGGCACCCACCAGTTGCAATGCCAGTAAATGGACTGTAAATCCTTGAGTCCCATCAGTCACTGAACACACCTGTGCGTGCACACACACACACACAAGTAGCTCAGAATGCAGAAATATTCTGCTTAATGGAGTACTCTGCACATGTACTCTGCACATACAGAGCTAACACCCTGCTCTATTGCGAGCTAGTTGGTGTCCTAGATATAGAATCATAGAATCATAGAATCTTCATGCTTGGAAAGGACCTTTGAGATCATCGAGTCCAACCATACACATACAAAAAAACCCTACAATCTCTGCCACTAGAGCA
>VYZM01003673.1:44788-77462 GCA_013398915.1 Dromas ardeola
CCAGCTTCTCCAGGAGAATGCTGTGGGGGACGGTGTCAAAGGCCTTACCGTAAGCCCAGATAGACAACGTCCACAGCCTTCCCCGCGTCCAGAAGGCGGGTCACATGGTCATAGAAAGAGATCAGGTTGTTTAAGCCAGGATCTCCCTTTCCTAAATCCATGCTGGCTGGCCGTGATCCCTTGGCTGCCCTGCACTTGCCGTGAGAGCTCACTCAAGATGATCCTCTTCATGATCTTTCCTGGTACCGAGGTCAGGCTGACAGGCCTGTAGTTCCCCGGATCCTCCTTCCGACCCTTCTTGTAGATGGGCGTCACATTAACCACCCTCCAGTCATCTGGTACCTCCCCTGTTGACCAGGATTGTTGATAAATGATGGAGAGAGGCTTGGTGAGCTCTCCCGCCAGCTCCCCGAGTACTCTTGGGTGAATCCCATCCGGCCCCATAGACTTATGTGTGTCTAAGTGCAGAAGTAGATCATTAACTACTTCCTGCTGGATTATGGGTGGGTTGTTCTGCTCTCCATCCTTATCTTCCAGCTCCCTGATCCGGGATCCTGCAGGACACTGACTCTGTGCTCCTGTGCATAACCAGGAATGTTAAGTGACAGGTAAAGCACCTCAGTGGATTACAGGGCTGGGTCTAAAGATGCAGTCAAAATTTGGCAGTGAAAAAATTTTTGGAAAAAACACAAATCACTGTCATATTAGGGGGCTTTTGGTTCATTTTTCATATCTATCATTTTGCAAAGCACTTCATTCTCTTAGGAAGTGAATGAATATTCCTAAACTTTTAAACCCGAGAGAATGGCTTGACCATAAGATGAAATGTAAAGCATCAGATAAAAAAGCACAGAACTCATCTTACCCACCTTACACAGAATGCTAATTGTCTACATTTTAACTAATCTGGTGTACCTTTTGTGCTATTACCTCTCTTAAGACTGTACATCCATTAACCAACTGTCTTTTGTTTCTCATTGCCAGGTCTGCAGGTCAGTTTATGGTGAAACTGCTTTTGGAGACAGTAGGTTAACCACAAATGTTTTCGATAGTATAAAATCTGAAGAATAATGCCTAGCACAGGTGTCCCTGAAGCCCACATATTTAAATTCCCTGGTACAATAGTTTCTGGTGATTGTGTTTCCAGGTGGCACCACGGGTGTACTCACCCCTAACGAGCAGCTCCGTCTCGTCTGACACTGTGTCGGCTGCGGTCTGGACCCTGCAGCCATATCTCCCGGCGTGCATCAGGAGGATGTTCCTGATCATCAAATCTGCAGAGGACGCTTGCTGAAACAGGGATGAAGTGCCGGTTTAAAAGTCAGTAAATCTGTGTTGAAGGTAGTTCATGAGGGCGTTTTGTACAGTATGAGAAACTCATGATTGCAGCTTTCTTCTTACAACATTTATGTGCCCTAATACCCTCTTTTGAGGATTATCAGAACACTGCATTTATACAATTATTAATAGGGATTAAAGAAGAGGATTTCAGGTTTTTAATAACTTTGACTTTGCTCAAAGCACGCTGTCCGTATTTGCATGCTCAAAGAAAATTATTTCAAACTAGCACAAAGAAATTCATTAAAGAGATGAATGGAAATATTTTTGATGCAATCCTTGGCATTAAAAAAGTCCTCTTAGAAATGAAGGGCTTTTTCTTCCTTTCCCTCTCCCCTACAATGCGGTGACATTTAGAGTATGTGTCTCTATTGTAATGAAATTTAGGTAACTTAAAAGATAATGTTGATTGATTTTTATTGACATGGGGAAATTAATACAAAATATGATTGAGGAGATACGAACAGATTCTCGTTTTTACTCTTGAAAACTGTATATGTTTAAATCTAAACCATACAATACCTGGATGAGTATACACATAGAACCAGTTCAAATTTTGTTTTAGTATTCTAGCCAAGAGTAATTACAATGCCCCAAAATTATGAGGAGAAAAAAGAAAATCTGAAAGTATAACAGCCTTTTGGAGGATAAATGGCTTTTGCTAAGAAACTGTATTATTTAATAAACTCAAGCAATAATATTAGATTTTTCACATACAAAATCATTCTTGTATCTAAAACTTACTGGAGTCAATAAATGTTGCTTGATCAGATTTAGTGAGCCCCAGTCCATAGATATTGTTAATTTAATATTGTTGCTACTCAGGGGAAGAACAGGTAAGTGTGAGCAAAAGTCACCCTGACCACACGGTGTAGCGACTGCAGTTTACTTTCTTAATTCTGTGTCCTAAAAATGCTTGCAACTTTTGGATTTAATGTAAGCACCAACAGTTTTAGCTAATTACCAGAAGTATTTTTGTTTCTTTCAAAGCATTTTTTTTTCTCTCATAAAAATGGAAATAATTTTAACATATCAACCCAAGATAGACCAAGTGTCCTGCAAATATCTCTAAACATCCTTATCATTGCTCCTTTGTATGATATGTGAACCTAATGTTGTTTTTTTCGACATTAATGTAGAGTTTGTATAACATTATATTATAAATTTCATATAATTAATATTTTGGATATAATTATGTGATATATAATATATAATTATTACACATACACAATCTATAATATACAATGCATAATTTTATTAATTACATGAGCAATAATATTGAATTTATAATATATAATATATTTGTTTATTATATGAATCACTACTATATTATTCCACTATTCACTATTATATTATCTGAGTTTACAGAATACTATATAAAAAAAAATATAATCTATAGTACGTTTTATACAATAATACAATATAATATGAGGTGATGTGTAATAAATATAATACAACATGGTATGTAACGTATTATATATTTGGTATATTAAATTATATTTACCATATATCATATATTGCATATTATTTATTACATATTATTAATAATTGATTTCTATATAGACAATATAATATAATATCATTAATATATATTACCGGATGTTATGTACAAGTGTTTATACGCACCTCCTTGGTGTTTCACTTTAAGAAACATTTGTTGAATGTCAGCATTTCCTTTCTCAGATTTTTATTTACTTTGCTAACCAAGCAAAGATTGACAGTCTTTCCACGAATGATGCTTCCTTTGTCATAATATTCCTGTGCAGTAGTTCTAATTTGAGTCATTTCGATCCTGAATGACTAGAATTGCACCCTGCATTCATACATGTTGATACTTCTCTAGCTGGGCTGGAAATAGGTTGCTGACTCCACCTATATTCATATTTGCCCTTTTTTTTTGGCACATGCTTATTCTATGCTCAGGTAGTTGCACTCAGATCTTTATCCTTCTCAGTCATTTGCAAGTTATGATCTCCCACTTTATAACCAGTCGTCCATATGTGCATGACCTTGTGCTTTGAAGTATTACATTTCTTGTCTGTTCCCATGTGTTATTTTCATCATCTGCTCTATTGGTAATATATCCAATTTTGTACCATACAATTGTCATTTGCATACTTTTATCTCTTATGCCAAGGTCATTAAAGACAGGATGAAATAGCATTGGTTCCAAGATCCAACCTTCTATAATTTAGCTTTTTTTTTTCTTTCTAGGCAGAAGAATTCCTTTTCAGCACATCTTGGCACACCTTCTTCAGCCAGTCTTCTCTTCATTTGCATTTTTGGAACTGAACTTGTCCTAGTATTTCACGTAGCACTAAGGCAAAATCTTTACCGAAGCATATTCCCAAGCAAAGAAGGAAAACAGACGCGGGACAACAAGGTTGCTACTGAGACCAAAGTGAATATGGGCATGATCTATAGCTTAATAACCCTGTAGATCTAAGAGTGTGAATACAATGGTAGTGTTTTGCCTTCTGAAGTGGACTCATTAATGGTGTTGCTGGAGGGAATATACTCAGACCAGTCAGGCCATAATGCAATTCCTGTATTTCTGGCACATCAGAAATAACAGCAGTGGAAAAGAATATCTGAGTACTCTGCAGCTCTAAATGCAAAAGAAGAGCACACACTCCTACCAGGAGTCAACTTCAGGATACAAATTTTTTATGCTGTCTGCACTGCAGCATTTACCAGCCATTGAAACATGGGTTGCTCAAGATGATTAGTGATTCTGGTACAAAGCCTTAGCTATTAGAAGGATAAGATCAGAATCAGTCCACATTTGTCCTCTCTTGAGGGTAATTTACATTTAATGTGTGTTTTGTTGTTAAGTGGGAGGAAAAGCATAATGGATACGACTGCCTGGTTTGATTGCTCAGGAGCTGTTAAAAATCTTGGCTGTCATTCTAACTTCCAGAGGATTCACGACCATGTGAATCCTAATATTCTTATCAGGAAAAATATATGTATTTCATCTGCACACCTGTGGAACTGGGCAGACAAGCAGCAATTGAAAGAATCATTGCTGTAAGTGGAGAGCAGTGCAGTACAATAGATCCCCATGAAACACATTCAGTGTAGCATAACGGGATGTGCAGCCAGCATTGCTCGGGATGTGTGAGTGGAAAGAAATTAAACTCACTGTGTTTCATACAGATGGATATATGCTCAGACATTAGATTCTTCATCATGGGAAATAATGAGACATGTTAGCTTCCATTTAGATAAGTAGGAGCTATGTTTGACCAGAACCTCTAAAAACTACCATATTATTTGCTGTTCAGTGGTATTTATAAAGTGGTCTTTATGAATTTTACAGACTCTTCCAAGTCTTGAAAGAATTATTATTTTGTTGATCAGTTTATCCTGTAATGAGAGGTTCAAGGCCACGACAGGGCCTGGGGAGGGTTAAACTGATGTGTTGGCCTTCCAAATCTTAAGAAAATCTCCGCACCATGTCATTGCAGCTGCTGCTTAAATTTCAGTGATTACATCCAGTTTAAAAAAACCTGCTAAGTGGGAATGCAGCAGAGACTCCATGAGGAAAAGTATCTAAGGTCAGAAACTTTGTCTTCTGCTTTTAGTCTACTCTCAGTGGAACAAGACATAATACTTCAGCAAAAGTAGAGACATACCCTCCCCTTAGGGGAAGACAAAAACTGGTTGATGTAAATGCAAACAGCATAGAAAGATCTCTCATCTGGACTAACGTGAGTTAGAACAGCCTGGTGTATCAGCAACCATGTGCTCCCAATATTATTAAATGCTGAAATAAGTGGTATTCAAATTTATTTGTCTACATCTAAATTTCAACTTTATTAAGTGTACGTTTTTAAAAGCTGCTTTTATTCCAGTAATTTTATGCTTTTCTGTGACAGGATATATTTTGTTATAAGTGCACTATGTCAAAGTAGCACTTTATTAGAAAAATCTGTATTCCTTGGTGTTTTGAATATTATATATTACCCATTTAGCCAAGTATCAAAAGTATTTATATTTGTTCAGTACGAACTTCTACTGTGTGGAATATAACTTAGACTTTACCAAAGCTAAGGCTTAAAACCAAAACAAAACAAAACCAAAACAAAGCAAACCAGATAGGTTTAAAAGCCAACTTCTAATATTTTAAGGAAAAGTAATTGTAACCTTCAAGACTAGCATCAGCTGTGGACTTACTGTAACACTGAACACACTCCTGGTCTTCATTAAACAGCGAATAAATAATAATAAAGCTATTGATGCTATCTGTCATGACTAATAGTTCTCTCTAGGACAACAAATTATTCTATAATTCATATTATGCTCCCGAGTATGCCATTCACCATGTTCTGGGCAGCTGAGTGCTGTGTCAATCTATTGTCCTCTTTGCTCCAGTGTGGCGTTATCTGAGGTCATAGCTGTGTCTGCAATATATCTAATTAGCTTTACCTGTAAGGTATTGCTTGAAGTAATTTTTCAGAAGAATCAGTGCCACCTACATATAGCATTTGCTTTTGATGTGGAGATACTTCCACAAACTCAAAAAGGCTCCAAGGAGCATGTAATATGCATACTTCCCTCAGTGAGAATCACTGTGTTGGATTTGTCTTTTGCGCCCATTACCCTAATGCCAGGGATTTGCAGAGGGGAAAAAAAAAAAGCTAACTTGCAGAGAGCTTACTATTGGTGAATGAATGCTTCTTCAGCCATCCCACATCCTCACAGAGAGAAAGTTGTGTGTGGATTTTTTCCTTTCCATTTCATAAATCCCAACAGGTTGTGAGTTGCTTTGCAGTAAAGTAACTTTTACATATGGTTCTTCAAATGAAGAGAATTACACTTATTCTTCCTGTGAGAGCGAGTTCATTATCTTGAGCCAGTTGCTAGGAAACCTCCCTGTTAATCTGTCCATTCATTTGCTGAGTTTTTATCTCTGAGCCAAGGTGGTTCTCTCAGTATCCAACCTTTTCTTCTGAAGGTTTTGCACAAGAACAATCTATAATCTGCCTGCATTTGAAATGGAGCTCACAGTTACACCAAAAAGCACTTTTTTAACATCTAGTCAGTCTCTTGTTTACTTCCTCCTACCTCTTCCATGGAAGAATTAAACGTCGGACTGATTATTACACAGTTTATCACATATGTTCGAACTACAGAATCATATGTGGAAAATATATATGAAACCTAGCAACCTTAAATCATTCTCCCATCACTATATCAATCCTAGCTTTCATTTCGGTTTCTAGTGCTGTTCATTTTCCACGTTGATCATTGTACTTCCCTTCTGCACTCCAACTGCAGTTCTGTGAACGTAGCTGATTTATCTTGGGAAGAGGGACAAAAAGCCAAGGAAGTTCAAAATACTGGGTAGTCAATAGAGACAACGTGGCGACTCGCAGCTCTCAGCTTCTGCACTGCAAAGGCCTGAAGTCTAGAAAGGCTGCCTATTATTGTACCAAGGATTCAGGTTGGGAACTCTACCTGGACAACGTGCAGTGAAAATTGTCTCTCTTCTTGGGAAGAATATGTCTAAAAAGAGGAGTGAGACTATTATAAATTATATGATTCAATGAAAGCTTAAATCAATGGGAAAAAAGAGCGGGCGAACACTGACTGCCATTGCAGGAAAACTTTTATGATGAAAGCCTAAGGGGTGTTTAAGTCATTTCTTTACTATGACTACAGGGGTTTACTGAGGCTTGCTGGCTGTCATCTAAATCTCTTGACAGTGGGAGGTGAAGATGCTTTCCTGCAAAGTGCTTTCTATAGAGAAGAGAATGCTTGGGAGGTACAAAAAGCTCGAAAAGTACCTAAACATTTTGTAAGGTCATATTCTGTATAAACTGAGAACAGTAAAACAAGGGTCTATAATTAAATGGGACTGAGATTTGATCCTGAAGAAGACTGACCTGGGTTGTTAATGCTATCTTATTCAGCTTAAATGATTATTTAAAATATATGGGTGTTTTCACAGATAACACACAAGTTAGGTGAATTCCTGACTCATACATTATTTGATTTAAAAAAATAGCCTTTATTAATGAAATTCAGTATGAGTAAACTGAAAAATGATTTCACAGTTGAATCTTGATTGTTTGACATTTTTGATTAGCAATGGAGTTTATTTTTGGTTTATTGTTATCTTTTTATCTGAACCAAATTAATAATCTTACAGAATAACCTCATGGCAATGTTAGTTTTGTACCATCAACAGTAAGTGAAAAGTAGCAACACAATAAAGTTCTTTTAAATTATGCTGACAATTTATATGTGCATTATGATGGATTGTTGGCTTCAAGCCAACTTCTGTTCATAATACATTTAGGACAATTTAAGTGCAATTTCATGCAAATTCTCAGGTTTGAACACATCAGCCACTCGCCTGTTTACTGCTCACGATGCTTACAAATTGCAAATATTTAATCTGTTAAAAAGCAGCAGATTTCTCTGTTGATATAGTGATAAAGGAAAATTATATTCTGAATCCTGTCTTTTAATCATATAAGCACATTTTGAACAAAGAAGATGACATTATCGTTACCGGTTTTGTTGTGATTAATGGTATGTGGTAGCATAATGATGGTAGTATAGCAGTACCCAGGCTGATGCAGGTTGACTGAGGGATATCTGATAATACACAAGCTGCATTTTTCTCATATATAAGAAGTTAAAAAGATGGGTTTCAAGGTTTTCATGTTTGTGGATCCATAAGAATTATCCAGGAGAGGTGTGGACCCTTCCAGTGGCAGTATTTTTGAGCAGTTTGCATAGAGAAAGCAAGCGTAATAAAAAACAGTTGCTTTGAGTGAGCAGTGGTGGTTGGGAGTGGACGCAGACAGCACTGGCTTAAAAGTGCATCTTGAATTGCTGCAAATGAGTTTGATTCGTTTTACTGAGAGAAGGCAGAGGAAGAGGTGAAGTTAAATGAGTATCAGATGTCAGGTAGTGTGTCATGTACTGGGGTAGTTTTGTGAAACCTAGGGATTAAAGAAAACGTAAAAAAAGTATTGAAAATGGGAAGGAATGTGAAAAAAGATGGGGCATGAAATGGCAAGCTTCAGGACACAGAGGGCCACTACACTCATATTGCTAAATTTGTGTTCTGTATTTGAGTTCTTATTACCTGGAGAAAAAAGGAAGAAAAGACCAAATAATATGGAGCACCTGTGCTTCTGTTTAAAGATGTATAAAGAGGGAAAAGAAGAGCATGGAGCTACATATAAGATTTGAGTGGAAGGGTGGTGATAGTGACGGATGAAAATGACAGAAATGAAAGCAAAACCCAGGTGGGACAAGTGTGCCATTTTGAGAAGACACCAAAACAGGAAGAATAAAGAGCAGACACGTGACTGGGATTTCATTTGTGTGCTGCACGAAGAATGTTGTGACAGCCATAGGTGAACAGAGATTTATTAGAAGGGTCCATAGATGACGGCACACATCAACTCTAGCAAAAACAGCTTCCTAGGTGAGAAATAAAAAAGGCAGTGAGGAGAGGGAGAGAGAAAAGGAAAACAGAAAACTCTTCCTGGTGGCCAGCCAGCAAGAGTATTCTCCTCTTGAGGCTCTCTCGAGTGCAGTAGCTGGTGATGAGGAAGATGATGAGGATTATTTTTTGCCTATTTTTCTTCCAGTTTTGGAACCTTTTCTTTGGCACCTACTCAAACTTCCTATATGTTAATGTTGATTGGAATATGTTAATTAAGAGCAACTGTTACACAGTGATTGACTGTTAAGCTTCTGAGCACGTATATTGTTGGATAATACTCATTAAGTATTTACATGCCTATTATCCATTTCGATGCACACTGTGGTTTGGTTTACAAAAGAAGAGACAAAGAAAGGGGGAGGGAGGGAGGGGTGAATTTCAAGCCAGTGGGAGCTTCTTCCCAGGAGACCCTGCCATAACAACACGATTGGGGTTTTTCAGTGGAAGGCCAAGGCAACAAAACCAGGAGATGAGCAGAGTAAAAACTGCAAGGGAGAAATTCTGCCAGGTATGCTCTGGAAAACACTGCCTCAACAGCTCGGGAGAAAGGATGCAGAGCTGCAAGGGAAAAATAGCAGAGCTGCAAACAGAAGGCCTTAGCGTTAGTAAGGCTGATATTGATCAGGTGTTCAAACAATCGGATGTGCTGTTATAACCCAGATTAACACACAGTTAAATGATCCATCAGTGGCAGGTAAACAGGGTAAAGAACGGACTGTCATGAAATATCCTTTATCTACCCCAAGATTTTTCTCTTTAGAATCTTTCTTGTAAACAGGGGAAATACAAAATATTTTAACAGAATAAACCATAAAAATTATGTGACTGTGTTTCGTGACTTTTTTATTACAAATTTTTTTTATAGAAATTGGTATTCAGGAATGTTAAGAGACTCGCATTTTCCAAAATGCTCCGTTATCTCCCGTCTCCAAAGTAAAATGAAATAGAGGAGATGTTACTTATCATCTCTCCCCCTTACTCCCTATTCATATCCAAAGCCACAAGCACTTGGGCACACCAGTTTATGTACTTGTTTCATTCTGGGAAATATTCAGAGTGTCCCATTCTAATGCAGCATGCAGGTATGTCTATAAATTCAGTCAGTTCACTGGGACTGTTTTTATCCTGGAAGCAACACATGGTAAAGGGCATGATTAGACCATGGTCTTCATTGTGTTCAGATTTTGGGTTGTAGTTACCAGTCATAAAACATGAATTTAAAAGTTTTTTGATGAGAAATATTTGTTCCATTTTGTACCCTCCCTAGCTTACAAGAAATTTGTATTACCAAAAGACAAGATAATTTTTTTAATTTTGAAACTGCTTCTGATCACTGAAGTATTTAACTGCTGTAGCGTGACAAATGTGCAAAACCTGGTAATGAGCATAGGGCTGAAATGTCTGGAGATTTGAGTTGACAGTAATGGCTCTGTTCAGCCTCTTCCATCAGCAGGAAAGTAATGCAACAAACAGTGAAACAAATTGATAGCAATGAGGCTGATATAGCAGCATTACCCTGAACAGAAATTCTGCGTGCACAGAGCACGTATCTTCTACAAGACTTTTGACAACTATTGCTGTTTTCCTCTGCGTGAAGAGGAGGGAATGTGTTAAATAAACCCCCTATTTAATTAGCCTTGTTTGGGTTTATGTCCAATAAAGAGGAAAGACATTATTATTAACAGCCTGCTGTTTTAATTGATTCCATGTAGTGTATAACTTAGTGCTGCCTATTTAGAAAATGCTTAGGAAATGTTAATCTTAGCTTCTTAAATATGATTTAAGTACTACAACAAACTAAGGAGAGACTTGCAAATGTAAGGAAAGGTGCAAATTTATGCTCTCTTACGGGTTCTAAGTTATCAGATTGAAGCCTCCAGTGCTAGACAGTAGTTAATGTATTGTCTGGTCTGTATCTACTGGCCTTTTCTAAGTAGTTTTCAATTCACTTCCATGTGAACAAATGACCACTGTAAAATATAACATGACAAGTTGTGCTTATTGCTTCCCATGGTGGCAGTTTCAGTTAAGATCAAAGACCAAGTAGATATTGAGACTAAATCACTTTCCTGAGTCTGAAAGGTACTCATGCAGGTCAAGGTGAGGGACACTAAGAGCAATGCTGCTTCTTACCAGTCTGTGGTGAACCACAATAAATCACTTTGCTTGGCTGCCATAAAAACAGTATCAGCTTTCAAACACAGAGTTGGAATGATGATAGCTGGATGAAAATCTACTCGCCAAATCAGACATCTTTAGTTAGAAAAGGGATACCTCCAGGACAAAATTAAGGTCAGTGGAGATCTTGGAAAATTCTGACTAGAATTTTGAACAGGACTTCTGGATTTGGCACAAAGGACAGATGATCAAAGTTACCCTACTAAAAGCAAGAATATCTATATTTTCTATGCTCAAGAGCTCACTGGTGTTGCTAGAAGGAAATCTTGGCTGAATTGCCAAGATGTGAATTTTGACTTCTGTGCAAAATCAGTGCTGTTAATTACACAGATTACCCCTCATAGACCCTAAAATGTTATTGAATCTTTTGTTAGACAAAGACTTTACTAATGCCAAAGGATTCTGGGTACATGTAACCCTTTACATTATTGTTCTGCTACCAATTGTACTGTAAAGTTATGCATAAACAATATTTGGGATGTTCTTCTCCCCTAGAGTGTAGTCTGCACCTGTCACGCCAGTGGAGTTTGGTCTCTTTTCCTTAATATTCCTTTAATGCACAGCTTTGTTCAACTTGACTCCCTTACCTCACTTACCCTCTTGCCAGGCAAGTCCCTGAAGTACCTAAATTGCTATAGGTACTAAATCCTTGATAGGTCAGTAAATAACAGCAAAACCACCTTCAACTTGCATAAAAATTATTTAAAAAATTATAAAAAGCATGAAAAATGCAACACTTTTTTTTAGTACAAAAACTACAGATATAATTTAAAACAAGAAAAGCAATATGTGTTTTATGTTAATATGTATTAAGAGAAGCTTTTCATTTTCCTTGTAATTGCAATTGCTAGGGAGCATGTAATTTTAGCAAGTTGAAATTTATCTACAGCCCCAAAAAATATTACTTCGGTGATAGATTTTGTAACATGGCATAAGGCATCAGAAAGTTCACCATACTTAACGCCTGGGTCTGCCACAGTGAAAGTATGAGCAATGCAACCAGTGGTGAGTGGTTGACAATGGTTTTGCTATTAACAAAACCCATTCAAATAATGTTCAATTTGTCAGGCTTTCAAACAAATAAACAAAAGCCAGAAAAATCTGAACATTCTATTATCTGATGAAGTATCAGTGTGTGCAGAACAAAATGGATTTATAATTCTATAACTTAATGCACACAAAGGATATTATTTTTCTTAAATGTACTGCATTAAAAAGCATTTTGTTCATGATCAACTCATGCAATTTTAAAAAAATAATTCATTCAGAAATGCAAAATAAGGGATATAGATAGAACTCGATCAGATTTCAAGTTTTCTTCAAGTTCCTTTCTTCTGCATTCTTAAGCCTGTGTCTTTATTGCATTGTGTATCACTCCTTTGAAACTGGATAGGTTAAGGGTGTTTATGTGATAGGAGAAACAGAAGAGTTTTATTTCATCTTGCTTTCCCCTAGTACCTGGTCATGCTTTAGGTTTTAATGAAGTAAAGAAATACATTTTCATCCTTGTGATTAATTTCACATGCTTATGTGGTTAACAGAAACAACATTGAAACACAATAGACAACATCCCACAAATGAGTAGTTATGGGAATTATAGAGTTTTTGTGTCAAAACACAGAAAATTTGCTGTATTACCACAATCGTTACCTTTGAGTTTTGCATCTCTCAACTGATATTCATCTTCATTTTGGGCAATGCAAAAATCAATATATGCCTTTTGGTGAAGGAAGATCTACATATATTTTAACTACTACTTTCAAAGAGGGAGAAGGATGTGTCATACTATGTTTCCAACAGCATTCAGAAAATTTCAGTGAGGATTGTCCTAATGGGGTCAGGTTTTGGTATCTCTGTTCAGAAAAGGAGTGTTTCCCCCCCATCCTACATGTAACATGTTAATTGGTATTTTCACTCTTCCAGTTGATCCAAGCCTACTCTTCCATTTTCTCTTTAGAGTGACAACCAGAAAATAAATGTCTTGAAATTTAAATGAATTAGGAATGCAAGTAAATGAAGCATGGCCTGACCATCTCTTGTGTAAGCAATCTTGTAAAGGCAAATGAAGCTAGTCCACTCTAAAAATACCGGAGTCTGATGCTTCATTTTGGTATTTCTTTAGAGTTGCATAGTATTTCGCTATTTCAGCCCTGGTTTAACCACTGTTAAAGTAGGATCTAATTTTGTAATATTTTGCAAAATATGCAATGACTTCTTTTTAGCCTGATTTTTTTTTTCTGATCAGCTGAAGTTTGCTGTTTGTAAAAAGGATACAGCATTGACTCTATGATGAGTGATTAATACTATTTTCACTTTGTAAAGTAGCAGTGATTCTTTAGTAACACAGTGAGAAGGAAGTCATAAACTCATATCAAAATAGCTGGTAAAATCTACTGGGTTTTGTCAAAATTTTAGCTATGTCAGAACAATTAAAGGAAACAGTAATTTCAGTGAGTTTTGCATGAATATTCACCTGAAAATAGTCCCAGTATGTCATTTACCTGGTTCTCAAGTTGAATGAGCCTTACTTCTATCAATTTGAAGGCTTTCACTGGTACAAATGAAATTCATGAAGAATTCTTGTTGAAAGATCTACAAAATCCTATTTTCATAAACCAGATTTACTTTGATAGGAGAAAAGACTTCAGAAATTTTCTAGCCTAAGGATTCTTCCCAGCAGTTAAAAATTCCCTTCATCACAGAAGATGCTGAAATGCACTGAAGGAACCATGTAACACATTTTAGATTTCAAATTTTTGGAAATGACTTGAAGTTAAATTGTAATCATAGGATGTTTTCTTGAATAAAAAAATGTTTTAACCTCGAAGTAAAAAAAAAAAAAAAATATAGTTTTGCTTCCTACATGTTTAGTGCTGGATTTTGAGTATTGAACTTCCTCAAATGAAGATAAGTATGCTAAGAACTTTCACACCTTATATATATCTTACTAATGTTTTTCAATTAATGAGTTTATTGACGTAAAACCCAATTAAAAAAACAAAAACGAAAAAAACCAAAACACAGCGCAAAGTGAATATAGTATGACTTCCACAGAGGCAAGCAGAAGAATAAATTGATTGGAGCTGACAAGATTTTTAATGCAAAGTTAACTGCGCTACATTGTACTCAAACTAGATACATTAACT
This sequence comes from Dromas ardeola, assembly GCA_013398915.1. Taxonomy (NCBI): domain Eukaryota; kingdom Metazoa; phylum Chordata; class Aves; order Charadriiformes; family Dromadidae; genus Dromas; species Dromas ardeola. The sequence continues at coordinate 58,922 of VYZM01003673.1, forward strand.
TTTAAAATTTCCTGACCTTTGTGAGCTTCATTTTTCTCTGTTAACATAGCATGGACATTTGATTTACATTTCATTAGTGGGAAGATTGAGTTAAATGACTGTAGATTCTATGTCCAAACTTGTTCACATTAAGAGATTTCTTTCTACTAAGAGAAGTTTAAACCATTTTACGTGGAACAGGTTTGAATTACTTGTTCATATTAAATTGTTTTTGAATCGAGAGGTAATATTTGAAATTGGTATGCATATTTTCTCCATATGATTCTTATTGACTTAAATAAGGGTTGCACAGCCAGAACCTACCTCATGCAGGGGAGTTTGAAAATAAAGTATGCTCCTTGCTATTCAGATATTAAAATATATGCTAGGTAAGTAAAAACATTGGGAGGTGAGGACATTCCATGTTCTCTGTGAGAAAGACATCAATGTATATAGCAGCATTGTTTCTATATTAAAATCAGCAGAAGAATGTGAGGAGGATTTGATTCAAACTACTTTCTGTTCCCTCACAAAGATCATCAGATGCCTCAGTAATAATAGGATGTGTAAGTATACATTTAATATCTTGATTAAAACTACTTGAAGTAATTCTAGTGACCTGCAGTTTGCACTTCCTTTAGCTATCATTTCTTTCCAACATTAGTGAAACCAGTTATCTTTCAATTTAGTCAGAATTTGGTAAATGAGAGACATGTAAAAGCATGCAATTTTCTATCAGTCTGCAGCACACAGATGACAAACGCATGGTCACTTACTGCCTTGATGCTTTCAAAGTGTCCACCTTCTTTTTCGAAGTCAATTGGCTGCCCATTGAGTGTCCAATAGAAAGTGACATCTAGTGTGCTGTCATGAAGGGCTTTGCAACTGAGGACAATGCTTTCTCCAACCGTTAACTCTATCTTCTTGGGAGTCAGCTCTATTCTTGTAGGTTCTTGAAATATAGAAGGATTAAGAACATTCAGATGGAAGTCTAGTTACAGAGCAAGGCCAAAATAATATGATTGAGTTCTGCTTAGTCTACTCAGATCTTACATTTAATGTTTGTTTCAAATACATAATGTCAAATATTGAACGATATTCATAATGCACACTGAGACATGACAGTGGTGAACGGAAGGTACAGCCAGTTTCATGGAAGCAATAAGACAGGATCCTAAACAATAATAGGACTTCTGAGATGGATTAATTAATTAATTTTATTAGTCTCAGAAAAAGCTATTACTTTTTTTCTTAAAGACTGCAGCATCCAGAATCTTGTGATTGTGTGAAAATCACAGTTTTGTCACTTAAAATAAAAAAAAGCATGTTTCCAGGCATACTAAATACAGGAAGAAACTTGAAAAATGAAGTCAAAAGACTTGAACACCTAAAACCAAAACCCATGGTCATATAAGAAATCAGCTGAAAAGTGAAAAAAATATGGTTTAGAAATTAATTGCAACTCAGTGATTTGATTATTATTACTGTTCTAAGGAACTATCTTTCCTTAGGTTTTATATTGATACAACTCTTACTTTAAACTTAAGCTTTGTTCCCATGAGTTCCCAAACATAAAATATGTTAAAAGGGATATTGATTCTTTTAGAATCATAGAATGGTTAGAGTTGTAAGGGACCTTAAAGATCACCTAGTTACAACACCCCTGCTGTGGCCATGGCCATCTTCCAGTAGGCCAGGTTCCTCAAAGTGCTCTCCAACCTGCCCTTGAACACTTCCAGGGATGGGGCATCCACAACTTCTCTGGGCAACCTGTTCCAGTGTATCACCACCCTCGCAGTAAAGAACTTTTTACTAATATGTAATCTAAATCTATCCTCTTTCAGTTTAAAACGGTTACCCGTTGTCCTATCACTACACTCCCTGATAAAGAGTCCCTCCCCAGCTTTCCTGTTGGCCCCCTTTAGGTACTGAAAGGCTGCTATAAGGTCTTCCCAGAGCCTTCTCTTCTCCAAGCTGAACAACTCCAACTCTCTCAACCTGTCTTCGTATGAGAGGTGCTCCAGCCCTCTGATCATCTTTGTGGCCCTCCTCTGGACTCGCTCCAACAGGTCCATGTCCTTCTTCTCTTGAGGGCCCCAGAGTGGGATGCAGTACTCCAGGTGGGCTCTCATCAGAGTGAACTAGAGGGGCAGAATCACCTCCCTTGACCTGTTGGCCACGCTTCTTTTGATGCAGCCCAGGATGCAGTTGGCTTTCTGGGCTGCGAGCACACATTGCTGGTGCTTCTCATCCACCAACACCCACAAGTCCTTCTCAGGGCTGCTTTCAATCCATTCTCTGCCCAGGCTGTATTTGTGCTTGGCATTACCCTGACCCACATACAGGACCATGGCTTCTCAAATATGATGGATAGTGGCTTAGCAACTTCATCCGTCAGTTCCCTCAGGACCTGTGGATACATCTCATCAGGTACCATGGATCTGTGCACCTTCAGGTTCCTTAGATGGTTTCGAACCTTGTTTTCTCCTACAGCGGGAAGTTCCTCATTCTCCCAGTCCCTGCCTTTGCCTTCTGTGACTTGGGCAGTGTGGCTAGAGCACTTGCCAGTGAAGACTGAGGCAAAAAAGTCATTGAGTACCTCAGCCTTCTCCATATCCTGGGCCACCAGGTTTCCTGTTTCCTTCCGGAGAGGGCCCACATTTTCCTCAGTCTTCCTTTTATCACTGACATACCTATAGAAGGTTTTCTTGTTGCCCTTGACACCCCTGGCCAGATTTCATTCTATTAGGGCTTTAGGTTTCCTGACCTGATTCCTGGCTGCTCAGACAATTTCTCTGTATTCCTCCAGGCTACCTGTCCTTGCTTCCACACTCTGTAGGCTTTCTTTTTGTGTTTGAGCTTGTCCAGGAGCTCCTTGCATCATCCATGCAGGGCTCCTGGCATTTTTGCCCAGCTTTCTCTTTGGATGCATCGGTCCTGAGCTTGGAGGAGGTGATCCTTGAATATTAACCAGCTTTCTTGGGCCCCTCTTCCCTCCAGGGCTTTATCCCGTGGTACTCTACCAAGCAGATCCCTGAAGAGGCCAAAATTTGCTCTCCTGAAGCCCAGTGTAGCAAGCTTACTGTGCACCCTCCTCTCTGCTCTAAGGATCTTGAACTTGTGGCAGTGTGCTCTCCCCCTTTCCAACCCCAGCCCCGGCTCCTGCTCAAGCCATGACTGTCAGTGGGAGTTGTGATGGGTTGCACCTGGACTTTGGGGGGTGGCTAGCAACACAGCCACACACTGTCTGGAATGGGGACCTAGAGATTTTGTACCTATGCAAATATGACTATAGGTCAATTATCTTGCTCTGTAAATAGTGGACAACCCAAGAGCCCTTTGAGCTCCTCTGCATGGCAGCGGGCTGCATGCCAGGATCTCCCCTTGAGCAGGGATGCCTCTCAAGGTTATTCCTCAAGGTTTAGAGATTCCTTGCTGCAACAGATTCTCGTCAAGTGGTTAATAGCATGCTAAGTTTGAAAGCTTAGCTAAGTGATATAAAGGATTGATTGCACATATATAATCCTTTAGACATAAACCATTGACCAAAACTAGGACTTGGATTGGATCTCGCCACACCTAGGCTCCTCTCTGAGACAGCACTTAGAAAGCAAGGAGGTCCTTTCTGAACCTTTTGACTTAACGGGAGGGTGTCCCTCACAGTTCTATCTGATGCTGTCCTTTATGCAGTAAATAACCAAGTGTACCTTGCCATTGAATCTTGTAAAACACGGTTGCGTTTACTATCAAACTTTGTTAAAACACTGTTTTATATCAACAAATATTTCACTGCTTCTCTCTTAGAAGTGAAGTTAATCACTCTGCCTGCAGCAGAACTCCACCATCTCATGGTCACTGCAGCCAAGGCTGCCGTGGAGCTTGACATTCTCCACCAGCCCCTCCTTGTTGGTGAGAACGGGTCCAGCACGGCACCTCTCCTTGTTTGCTCCTCTGTCACTTGGAAAAGGAAGTTATCATCGACACATTCCAGGAACCTCCTGGATAGCTTATGCCCTGCTGTGTTGTCCCTCCAACAGATATCAGGATGATTGAAGTCCCCCATGAGGACCGGGGCTTGTGAACATGAGGCTGCTCCTATCTGTCTATAGAGGGCCTCATCCGCTCGCTCTTCCTGGTTGGGTGGCCTGTAGCAGACCCCCACTGTAACATCACCTGTCCCTGCCCTCCCTTTAATCTTGACCCAACTCTCAGTCGGCTCCTCATCCATCCCCAGGCAGAGCTCCATGCACTCCAGATGGTCCTTTACATAGAGGGTGACACCCCCTCCTTGTCTCCCCTCCCTGTTCTTCCTGAAGAGCCTGTATCCTTCTGTTCTAACACTCCCATCCCACCATGTCTCTGTGATCCCAATAAGATCATAGCTCTGCAGGCATGCGCGTGCCTCTAACTACTCTTGTTTATTCGGCATGCTACTTGTGTTTGTATAGAGGCATTTAAGTTGGGCCCCCGATGAAGCTGACTTACTGGCTGGAGTGGCTGGAATTTGTTTGCGCTGTACTCCAGGTGCTCTCCTGCTGACCTGTGATAGTTCTCCAGGCATTTGTTTGGTATTGGTATTGGTATCATCGTGGTAGGAGTGGGACGGATTGAGGTTGCCCTTCACTGGCAACTCTAGTTTAAAGCCCTCTTCACCAGCTTGGTAAGCCGCTGACTGAAGGTGGTCTTCCTCTTCTCTGACAAGTGGACCCCATCAGAGCCCTGTAGACCAAGTTTCTCAAAGCAAGTCCCATGGTCTAAGTAGCCAAACCCCTGGCTGTGGCACCAGCCCTGGAGCCATTTCTTGATTTGCCAGATTCAACTGGTCCTTTCAACGCCCTTCCCTTTGTCCAGGAGCACTGATGAAAAATCTGCCCGCACCCCAAAATCCCTGACCACTGCTCCCAGGGCTCTGTAATCTTTCTTGATATTCCTCAGGTTCCTCCTGGCTGTATCACTGGTGCCCACGTGAAACAACAGCAGCGCATCATAGTCAGAGGACTGTATGAGGCTTGGTAGTCTGTCGGTGACAGACCTGATACGAGCCCCTGATAAGCAGCACAGCTCTCTAGAGAAGGCATCAGGTCAACAAATGGGTGCCTCTGTACCTCTCAGAAGAGAGTTGCCTACTACTGTCACCCATCGCCTTTTCTTAGTGGTGCAGGTTGTTATACGGGGAGCAGATTGAGCTGCTTTACTCAGCTCCAGAACCTCTCCTGGTGCAATGGGCCTTTGCTCTTCACTCTACAGAGTGGTGAAGTAGTTCTGCAAGGGCACCTCAGGCTTTGGGTGAAGTCTCTTCCTCCTGCTGGTCCTTGCCATCACAAGCTTCCATTCTTCTGCATTGATGTCCCCCCTTCCTTCTGTATGTGCCGGCATAGGAGATTTTACTTATAGAATTATTTATAATCAGAGAGATTTAATATATATACAAAGGCCTCAGATATATGTCTACGATATAACAGCTGGAGTATGCAATCTGATACAGGAATACAATGTTTGACCAGATGGAGGTTAGCCCCCCAGCTTGTTGGAAATGATTTTTTATTCTGCCTGTACAATGCTGTTGTATGGCTGGCTGGGGATTCTAAGCAATAATTAAATATTATTAAAGAGAAATCATCATTATCATCAAAGTATTTTTTCATACCTTTAACAGATACTGATGCAATGATTTCTGCAGATCCAAATACATTTACACCTTGGCATAAGTACCGTCCTTCATCAGACTTGGAAGCATTCAGGATTCGCAAGCTCCCATGTGGAAGAATAGTTATCCTGAAAGGGATAAATACATAAATGTATAAATATATCTCCCATCCTAACAGCCAAATTCCATGATGATATATTTTAGAGCTAATAAATAGGATTAAGGACTGCTGCCTCTGTAGCAAGGGATGATGAAGATGATAACTGAATTCTCTTCTGTTTCAAAATGGTTGTAATAAACCCATTTTATTCCTTCTCCTTCCTTAATTCAAAAAAGTTACAGGGAGGCATCAGTGTATTAGTATCCTTTGACACTTATCAGTGGTGAATTTTAATGAACCTTTTGTAAAAAGTAAAAAAGGTGATTCTTCATAATTTGTCTTTAAAGTTTCACTGCTACATTATTGTCAAATCACATTTCAATATCAAGCACAGGCTATTCCATTCAGCAAAAAATGACCTTAAAAGTCAAATCTGAGAAGAATGGGAAGTAAAATGTAAAAGAGGACTAGAAAAAAACATAAAATTAATTGTATCTGGTCAAAATATGATTTATGGCATCACTACACAGTGTAGCATAGGGACTTAAATAATCTCTGCTTTTTTGTAGCTCAGTTTTTATTTTTTTCTTTGAGTCTTGTCTGACTGCAGCTACACTACATCTCTAGGTAAGTAACGCCACTGAAGCATACTCATGAGCAATGTTTTTCAACCATTTACATTTAGGAATTTCAAATTTTGGCTTTGCTTACACAGTATTAATCATAAAGTCTATGAAGCTACATAGAGGTGAAAATTAACACATTTTTGCTGTTCTGAAATGACAAATCCCCTGAATTTATTATATGTTAAAGATGCGGCCCTGGAAAAGCAGTAACTAATCATTGCTCCTTTCCTGACAGAGAAGACCTATAAGCCTAAATGGAACACGGCAGCTCTTACATGGTGTTTGAGCCAAGCCCTGATTGCAGATGTTGTATGTCCTTTCCCAGGTTGGGTAGTGGTTATGTCTCTCTCAAAGGACATGGGAGAGGTAGATTGGAAGCCGTCCAGCAAGCATGGACACTGAAAGCAGATAATCCTCAGCAAGTGCTTTCAGGTATCACATAGAAGTAGAGGAGGAGATGAAGGAGTGCTTCCTTCTCCTGGATTTTGAAAGTAAGACAAGACCTCTCCGTGTGTTCGAGAAAGAATCAGACAAAGTAGGTGGGTGATTCTTCCCCAGCAATAGTTGGACTTTTAGATGTACCTCTCCAGAGAGGACTTCTATCTGTTAATATAGTGACTAGCACTCCTTCTTCTGGGAGTCCCCTGTTGAGGCTATGATCAGAAATCATGGAGGGTACAATGTTGTGGTTTACTCTTGAGAAGTATTTAACCAGGAGTAAGGCCCTTTGATCATCCTGATTAACAGGTCACGTTGGGCTATTCAGCAGCCAAAAAAAGGAAAGAATTCCCTTTCTAGGCTGGTCATGTTAACATGCAAAGCTGAGCTACCTTTGGTTTAAACTAGGAGTGATTTACTAAAGGCTTGAGATTCAATAATGTGCTCAGACTAAATCACTAATATGAGACTGCATATCTTTTTTTCTTTTTCCTCACTCTTCTCTGACCATTTGTGAAAAATGGTGTTTTATTACCTGAGGTTTATAAACATTGTGGTGGAGAAAACTGAATTTCATGCCAGTGAAAAATGTACTCCCATTCACTTCAGATGTGAAACCACTCACTGCCTTTAGCAGAGAGACAGAAGAAAATAATAGCTTCAAAAGTGAATGGGGCAGAGGAAGGACACGTCAACTCTCAAATTCCCAGTGAAACCTGATGATGCATCTCCCATCTTGCTCTAAACAAATATGTATCAGTATTTGAGTCACGTTATTTTTCTAAAGGTAATTTTATAGAAAATTTAATTATATTAAGCAATTGCCTCTGTATCAGAGTTTTGAGGTTTTGGGTTTTTTCGAACATATCAGAAGGCCTGAAATTTTGTTATGATATGTCACATCTTTGAAGAAACAATCTGCTTTAGGAACTGACAGGGATGTAAGCTTCCTTCCTTTCCTCTTGGTGTAAGTTTTGTTTTCCTATGAAGATGCTCTGTGATCAATGCTCCGAGGACATCGTATCATTAGTATGACAATAGCCTTTGCAGAACAGTAATAGTTTTCATCAATATACTGTCAGCATCAGACAAATGAAAGGACACTCCTACAGTGTTTACAAATTATAAAAGCTTATACCTAATGTAAGTCCTGATATAAAACTGTTTTTCATTCTGAGCTCGGAGGAAAAGAAAGTTAGATGCATATGGAAGATTATCTAATGAATCTTATACATATTATCAGCTACATTTCTATTTAGCTAAAAGCTCTTGCTATCCATGAGGAAAAGAATAATCGCTCAATCAAAGGAATTGCAAACACATTTGCTGGTGAATTATTTGGCTCAGAAATTGATACTTTCCTTAAAATGCCTAGTGTTCATCTGTTCTGCCTTTTTTTGTGTTTGGGAAAAAAGCCAGAGGCTGGTTATGATGGAAACTGAAATGCTTTATTTATTCGCATAACACTTGCTGCACACAGCGGGAACATAGACTTCTCCTCCCTCCCTGCCAATATCTCTCAGTCATGGAGAGACCACCTGCATAATATGTCCACATATTTTAATAAGAAAATACCATAGCAAAAGGTTTTTTAGTTTCATAAATAAAAGGGAAGCAAAAAGAAAAGAAATGGGCTTGAGGTAGAGTTAAGGATAATTCAGGGGAAAAAACCCTCTAAATTACTAACTTATTAAAAACTGAGGCAAAGATGATGATAATAGGTAAATAGATAGAGGAAGGATGGATGGGGCATCAAGGTGATAGTTTAGAAATTATTGTATGTAAATATAAGAAAAGTTCATTGTAATCACATAAAGGAGGTAGATGTTGTCCAGTAAAGGACTCTGAAAAAATTGGCACATGAGCTTAGTGTCTATGTAGAAAAGTTTTCATCTGTCTAGTAACATGGAGAAAAAGAGATGAGCATTGATGTCTTGGAGTCAATAAGCATGTTGACTTAAGATCAATAGCAACAAAGGATTTCAGCAGGAATTATTAGGAAAAAATAACCAAGATACAAAAGCAAATGGACATGAGGTAAAATTCAACATGATTTAACTGAAGTCCACTGAATGAGACTAAATTGTCATAATATTTAATAAGAAGGAACATTTTCTAGAGAAAATAAATGCAGATATGGTCTTTCACAGCTTTCAACCATTTTTTTCATGCTGAAATTCACGACTGGTTAAACAGATTTAATACAGAAATTTAAGATGGTTAAGAAACTTGTTGAACAGAAGAGAAAAAATATTTTTTTTGAAAGAGAAAGGATTCTTTGAACTATTGTCTTATTTTTCAAAAAGAAGGATGCTAGAAATTTGATGAAAAAAACAGTTCATTGACACAGAAGATCAGCATATCAAACAGGAGGGCTTGGATGACCCTGAGCACCAGACTCAAAAAAGTAGTGAATGTTGCTCTGAACAAATATTACTATGCAGCAAAGGCAAATGCAACCCTAGAATATTTCAGATACCAACCTGCATTGTGGAAGTATTAATATATAAAGTGCTGAGGAAATATAATATGGAATATAGGACAATTTTGATCATCTGTACGCAGAAAGATTAAGTCTAGTCGAGATGGTAACAGGAGGATCATCAGGATGAACAGGGAGGAAAGAAAACCTTTCATTCTAGAAGCTGTTTGTAAAATAAAAGCTCAAGTATCTGCATGAGAGGTGAGTTTCCATTTTACGTGTTAATTCACGTATCTTGTCAGTAGAGTCAGTGGAGCTTCTACTAATAGTAAAAATATTTAGATGTCTAATTCACATTGTAGATATCTACACTCAGATATCTCAACCTGGAACTGAATCTCACCCTCAAATCTTGATTTAGTTCCCCAGACGTAAGTGCCTGTTATGACCTGACATCATTTGAGGGACAAAATGCTAGCTGCTGTTCACGTCAAGAGCATGATTTGGAAATTAATTTCCCCATTGTCCCCACTTGGTGTGGCTTTGGTTTGTAAAATAAAGCAGTCTGAGCATATGAACTTCATGTGATACTAAACTGCCAGGGATGCTTGAGGAGTGCATTGTTTTTCAGGTGCAAATGTACATCCAGTCTGTGGAATGGGACTAGGACTATTCGAAAGAGAAACTCAGAATTAGGCAGTGTGGACAGTGTCAGCTTTTTCCTGCTCTTATTGATCCATACTACCTGCTCATGTAGAAATAGCCGTAAGGTATCCACCTACACAGGCCTGACAAATGTGACACGACCTATGAGAGGACTTACAGAGGTTTACAGCAGGTGTAAGTGTATCTGTCTGGAGTCAGGATGACAGTGTAGGGACTTTCAAAGGGCATCTGGAGTTTGTTTGGGGGTAGCTGACTCAAACTTACAGTGTACTGTTAGAGACAGTCTAAAGATTCAAGGAATATAATGTCTGCTAATGATGGTGGTGGTGAGCACCAAGTGTGAAGCTGGTCCGCTCTCTCAGAAATCAATTAATCAGAAGTTTCACTGCATACTGTATACTCCTGAAGCTAAAAACCCCAACAAATTAATAACGAAAAGAGTTAAATTGAAATTGAATGTGAATTTCAAAGTGTATCTGATATCCGTGCATATTATATTTTTCGGCTATGTTTTTATCTGAAATATTGCAGTTGTTGCATGCTCAGCTTGCAATGCCTGTTGTTTTCTTGTCTAGAATATCAACAAGTTTGGAAATATATATAATACATATTAGTAATATTTCTATAATGTCAATTTTGCTAATGACAGCATAACCCAGTAAACTAGATTGAGAATTGTTACAAAGCCACAGAAGCATTAATGAGAGTGTAAATTTTCTTCTTTAAGGTTTCAGGATTGGACTTAGATTGACATTGGAAGGCTGCAAAATACTCAGTAATTATAGTTTTCAGACAATATTTCCAAGTTATTATTTTCACTGTAAAAATAGTTGCAATGTATTCAAAGCTATTGTTCATCAGTAACACTTAAGATTGGAAACATTCTTAGTATATTTGTTTAAACAAAAATGCATTAGCTCACACAGATCAATCATTTCATCAGTTTTATTCCTCTTTTACCAATAAAGTATGTACCAGGGAGAGTAAGATCCCTGATAAAGAACATGCTGTTTTATCTGGAACGATGAAAGTTCATACTGCTTGCATATGGGATGTTGATTTGAACAGAAGGGTGTTCTCTGAGACCAAGTGTCTGCTGAGCAGCTGGTGGATGGGAATTAGGATCATAGGAAATGTTGGATCTTTGCTTATAGATGGTGTTTGGAAGTCCTTTATTTGGCAACCACAAATGCCTTCTCTTAATCAGTGTTGACTGACAGAGAGGTAAGGAAAAGTGCTAGAGGAGATGAACTGGGTGGAGGGTCTTTGCAAATGTGAATGACAAAATTCAAGTTCCTTCAGGCTTCATGTGATTTTGAGAAGAGGACTGAGTAGAATATGACACTTAAGAGTTGCTCATATGGGGAGTTTGTCAGGATTTTAAAGAAGTATCTTTTATTTTACAGTATTTTGATTAAAAAGTAGTAAGCTATTTCCTTCCTGCTGGTTTATGCACAGAAAACTTTTGAGAGTGACTGTAATCTTTGGTCTATTTTGAGGGGGAGGATAAAGAAGTAGGAAATACAGTCGTCATTGTCGTGGTATTAAAAAGGGAGGTCTATTCTGCCTGCCATATTGTTGTGATTATTTTCCCTCTGGTTAGTTCTTAAGGATAAATGAAACGTACTAGTAGTCTGGATACTTTCACTGCTCCACTGTCTTACAGACAAAATAGTAATTCATTAATATCTGGTACCACTCACCATGGAAGTTCTCAGATGTTATTTACAGCCAGTAGAGGACACACTGGTTTAGATGGCGGAAATTCTCATCTCTCTCTATCAACAGGGACAGTTTTACCTTGACTCACCAGGGACAGGATGTGCATTTGTTCTTCCTATCACATATAAAATCAGTGAGCAGAGACTTCCATCAAGCTTAAGATAATGAGAAGAGGAAGCTCTAATTTTCATTCTGTGGCATCATTCATTCATTGTGGATTCTCACTCAGAGATGTCTCAATGCCGTGGCTAGAAATGGTTTAAAAATTCTGGAATGGACCCTGGAGTCTGGACGCTGAAGGAGCTGAGCAGTTGAGGCAGCAAAAGTTACAGCTGCTACACAACCTTCAGGATTTTACTGAGGACTTGTAGCAGAGACAGTGACACAGTGTCTGGATCTTAATAGAAATGAATGCCAGACAGCTCACACTTGGAGCTTTATATTCTTTAGAAAAAAAATTGCAGGGTAAGAAAAAATAGAAGTCAATTGTGTGGTCATTTTTGGTGGGGAGGAAGAATTAGCAATGCGTAGTTTGATTATGCTATACACACTTTTACCTTTCTCTGTTTTCAATTCTTTTCTTTTTAATTGCATTTTTACTTTATCTTTCAAACAAAAGTCAATTTTTAGAGGACTTCAGAAAAATAATCGCAGCAATCAGGAAGCATTACAGTTAGTTAAAACCTTTGCAAACTTTATCACCTAGTAACTGTGTAAAAGAAAAATCTAAGTTATTGAAGTGGTAAGAAATTTTCCCCCTGTATTTCTCATTGGGGTCTAAAACCAGGAGTATGAAATTGGTTTGTGTGCATGTTGGAAATAAGAACTTTGAAGATGCAAACAGAGAGAAGCTGCACTGACTCATTTAGCCTGTGGCCCCTCACAGTGTTCTGATCTGAGCAATCTGTCATTTCACATTAGTTTGGGTATGGGATCTGTCAGTATCCTTTAATGTAGATTACAAGGAATCGGAACAAGTATTTGTAAATAGACGAAACCTTTATTTCTCCTTGAATGGCTGCGGGCTCTGTCATTTCCCCTTGCTTTCTCTTGCTCCTTCATAATAGATGTACAAGCCTCTAACTCTCACAGAAAATGGATATGAGTTATTGCTATAGTAAAACCACTTACGTAAGCAGAATGCCATCTACTTGTATATACATTTTTTATATCGTCACCCTAGATAGAGTCTTTTTATTTAAATATTGTTGACCTAATTAGAAGCAAGACTGTTTGGCCCAGTCCCTTGGCAAAACACAAAATTATTTGGATTTTCTTCACTTCAGATTTTCAAACATTCATAATGGTGCAATTCCTCTGTGTGGTATCTTAGGTCATTGGAATATGCTAAGAATTATCATTAATGTACTGCAGACTACTTCCAGCTCTATTTAAGCTAATCTATGCAAACTGTCTTAGGGCAGTTTTTTTCAAAGCAGCCACAACTGGGGCTCTCATTGTGTCCTTGCTATTTTGCTGCACAGTAACATTTGTGCATGAAAATACACAGCTCTCGCTGGTGCAAATGGTGTCCACATAAATAAATATAATTTCAAGTGGCTGACACTAAAAGTCAGTTTTTGCTAACAAATGTAGTTTCTGTTGTAAGCACAGGGAGTAAGTACGATTTCTGCAGTGTTGCTGAGCAGTAAAGGCTAGAAATTACCAATACGTCAGAATTAACATGGTCTCTTGGAGCACTTCTTTCTTTCTACAAGTGGGCTGGTCGTTGGTTTTAATGGTGCTTCATATTAATGACTTTATTCAGACCAGTACTTAAGCATATAGTTTGCTTTAAAGACTCTGTTAATAACGTTATCAATGATGATATAAAGGTCCTAAAATTTAAACATCTGCTAAGATATTATGCTGAATCAGACCCTAACTGTAAATGGAGCAGAGGTTCAAATCAGTAATCTATTACCTACAGAAATTAAACAAACAAGAAGAGTTTTAAATTATTCTATATTTCCACTGGTACGCTCAAGCAAGAGAGATTAGTTGGTACATTGTGAAAATTTAAGCACCACTTTGCTAATTGGCACCTTGCCGTTCTGCTCAAATATTTTGCCCCAAAATGTGTTTGTTCTTGTGTAAAGAAGAAAAACTCGAAGAATTCCTCAGCAGGTATCTCAGAGTAAGTGTCCCAGAGGGCAGGAAAGGCCATTTAAGGTTTTTTGTGCTCTGCATTGTAGCCCAAGAGATCTTTTAAAAGCTTTTATAAAATATATTGTGTTTATATATCTCCAAACATGCAGAAATTACCCTAAAATGATGAAAATATTCTATTTTTTACAATCCATATTGTACTCTTGCTGCATTTAAAATTAAAATATATTTTAATATTTTTAATAATTAAATTTATTTCCTCTTTTTTTACACACTATTTCAATGTCAGAAATATTCTGTTACTTAGAAAAGGTTCCTGCTTTTCAAGGAGAAGACTTTTATCCCAATAATTTTTTCCATGTTCCTAAGTGACAGCAATGAATTATTAACTTACTCTATTTTCCTCAGAAGCTTTAGAAATAACAAAGTGCTTGTAGGACTTCACAATTCCCTCAGGAAAAGAAAAATGCATGGGAAAACTTTACTTACTTTAAGATATTTCCATGTTTCACTTGTTAGCTAGAAAAGCAATATTAGTACTCGAAGGCAGACTTGGTATGCAAGAGGTAAAATTCAAATAGACCAGGTGCTCAAGGGGGCAGTTCTTTAGCCAGTGCAAAATGACATAATTTCATTCAACTACATGGATCTATTTTGATTTATCATAGATGAAGACACAGCTCAAACCAGCCAAACTATGCTATGCTTGAAATGTTAACCTTAACATCATCAGTATAATATGAACAGCAGAAACTTTAATTTCATTGAAATGAGATTCTTGTAAATTTAAGACTGTTAATTAGATGTTTGCATGGGAAGTTTTTCTGTGCTCAGGGCAGAGTCTTCTAGCTAAAGTATTATTATTGTAAGCTCTGTAATAATGTCCAGTCAGACGGAACCTGCCTTCCAACGTTGATTCATGTTCTATAGCAACACTACTAGAATATTAACTGCAAGCAGCAATGAAATTTAATCTTTCCCACCTCCCTGAAAAATTATTTTGTTAGAGATACTGTTATTGCCTTCATGTGAACAGAAGAGTTGGGTAGATGAGAATAATTGACCAATCTGCATGATAGAACAGACTTTACAAAAAATGTGAGAAGGGAGTGTGCACACCTGACAAGCAACCTTCCCTCTCCAGGCCCATGATGCTGCCTTAATCTAGCTGTGTGATGTAGAATCATTGAATCATAGAATCGCCTAGGTTGGAAGGGACCTTTCAGATCATCTAGTCCAACCATTAACCTAACTCTGACAAAAACCATCACTAAAACATATCTCTAAGCACTACGTCTTTTAAATACCTCCGGGGATGGTGCCTCAACTACTTCCCTGGGTAGCTTGTTCCAGTGCTTAATAACCCTTTCAGTTATAACCCAATTTTCCCAAATAACCCAATTTTTTTCTGAATACCGAATCTAAACCTCCCCTGGTGCAACTTGAGGCCATTTCCTCTTGTCCTATTGCCTGTTACCTGGGAGAAGAGACCGACAGCCACCTCTCCACAACCTCCTTTCAGGTAGTTGTAGACAGTGACATTCTGCATTGTTTGCAACTGACACACTTCCTGACTGCATCCTCGATGAGTGGTGGGCTTAAAAGTCAGCACCACCTGTGAACATGGGGTTGTTTATTAAGCTATTGGTGCAAGCCAAGGATTCAGAAACCTCCATTATGAGCAGCAGTGCAGACTAAAGGCTGTACTGTTTCTGCAACACATGCAAAATTATCACAGGAAGACCGCTTTTCTAGAATACTATCTTGTTTCTTAGCATTGACAATTCTCTCTAATTATGTTTCTCTTTTGATAGTAAAACCATGGGTTAACGATCATACTGACAGTCTTGCAACGTTTAAACTTTCATGAGGGGTTAGAAAAATACATCTAACAAAACTGTAAAGCTGACTACATTAGCTTTCTTACATTTTGTGAAAGAACCAGCCTGACCTGTGGATGCAGACATCTTGCAGGAAGGAGAGATAATCAGCTCAGTGAAGATGCAGTTTAAATGCATTGGCTCAGCACAAATGGGATTTTGACCATAATGGAGTAGGGTCTTATTTACATCAGTTTTCATGACAGTTGAGTTCATTTTGCATTCTGGAAGAGAATCTGGTACTATGGCTGGAAAACTAGGTAAAACAAGATTTATTTTTTTCTAGTGTCACAAGGTGAAATACAGTCTTTTAACTGGGAAAAGGCATTCAAAAAAACACGTGTGTTCCCTCCAGAGGACTGTGTTACCAGCAATACTAAGGGTGAAAAGGGTACAAAGTTTTTACTGAAAAACAATCTATTGATTAGAGTTGTTTGAACCTTAAAAGGTTTAGTTTACTTTGGAACACCCCCCACTATAGTCACAGCTCAAAAGATTTTGATTACAAGTTGTAATAACAGTTCAGTAGGAAGTGCTTCTCTTTAAAACTGACATATCTATCTACAGCTGTATCACTGTGCATGAAAGAGAACAGATGGAATTACCCCGGTGACATAAGTTATGTGCAAGAGAGCATAAGAGACAATAATAATGATACAAGGAAAAAAATTCAGCAACTGTATCTGTGCTACTCTGCCAGGCTGCTGTCAAAGATGGTTCTTGTTTTAGACTGGGGTGCCCCATCATACACAATGAGATGGTCATAGACCTCTTTGAGAGGAACACTCTGTGAAAAATAGGGTGCCCTCAGGCTCAGCCCATTTTGCTTTATGCACAAACCACCCATTCACAACCTCTACCTCCTCTCTCTCAATGTGTTGCTTTTGCAGTGATGGCAAGTTGTGATAGTCACATTCTGGAGAGGACTAGGGAGCCAGAAAGAACCAGTGAGAAGCACTTGGGGAGAAGATGCAATGGCTAATATTGTGATGCTGGGTGCCCACATCAGTTCAAGGATTTGTGTTGCTCTTGCATTGCTCTTGCTGCTGCCAGCTGCATGCTCTCTGATGGACGGGATGTAGTGCTCCTGAGCTTATATTTATTTATCATGGCAAGTATGGGTACACATCACTACACCCCACTGGTGACACCACATACTCCCAGATGGTACAGATGATCAGTTGTGGGTTTCTAATTTCAAGATATAAACTGTCATGGTTGCAGTGCCACAGCAACAATTGACAGCAGGCATTGGCGAGGACCCCATATTGGTCTAGAGGCAGCAGTGAATGGTTGTGCAGCATCAGCTGTGTCACACCTGCAGACTGGAGGCACAGCAGTTGTACAATCATTCTGAGGTCTCTGCTACTGTAATTGTAATGGAAATCTAATGCCAAAAACGGCCTCTTGCTTGCTATTTCAGAAAGTCAAAGCAGCACTGGGGCACTCATGTGGCACAGAACTCCAAGACTTCCTGGATCTCTTCATATCAACAGCCTTAATAAATATGCATCTTCTCTCACCAGCACTGAAACAAGAACATGATACTTCTTCAGTGACATAATCTTCACTGTTTTCCTAAATTCTATTGGCTTTCTTCAACCTTGTTTTTCTCCTCAATCTTTATTCCTTAGTCTCTTTTCCTGCACAAAACAGCATGCTATGGCCTTCTTAACTGTGGCCCCACCTCTCTTCTTCCCTAACCTTATCTACAAAGTGCATTATCAGTGACACTGGCATGGAGCAAGGAACATAGGGTATAGAAAATATGGATGAAAACGTTACTGTGTCACTGGGGATAACCCACTGCCAGACAAGGAGTTGTGTCATCTAATTATACTGATAATCAGAAAAACCCATTTTATAAGTTTATACAACTGCAGCAAGCTCCCTTCTCAGGACGGCAGAGAGAAGTACTGAATCAACAGAGACTGCTCTGCTCACCATACAGCCACATCTCACTTTTGCACACAGAAATATTTTCTATAGCCATGAAAAAGTACTTTGAGCTCTCTTTAATGACTTTATTTGTACATTCTGAACTTATTAGACCAGGTGACTATTTCCCAGGGACCTGGCAAGGCTAAGCTATCTAAAGCCAGTAGTGTGAATGTGTGAAAAGCAGATAGTGACAGATGGCATCAGTTTTGCCTGTCATTTTGTACTTCAATATCTCGGTATCTCTCTTTCCCTCTCTTCTGAGGTCTGGGAACAGACACAGTCAGGGATCAGAGGCGATGAAAAGAAAGATATTTTTCCTAGGGATACAGAGAGGACTACATACAGAGTTTCTTGAAACCTGATGAAAGTTTGCTGAACTAAGAGCAAACCTGAAGGGAAGGATGAGCCTTCCAAGGACACAGTGGATGGGGATAATCCGTTTATAGCTTCACTTTTCTGTCGCCAAGTTTGCTTCATTTAAAAAATGTTCCTCTTCTAAGAAAACATAGCTCCTGTGGTTCAAAGATTTTTGGTGCTTTAGGGGTGCTCACTTTGATGAAAAGTTGCAGACAAATTCTTAAAACTCTGGATGACTCATGCTCCTGTCACACTTATGTTTATTCCTGCTGAATCCTGAGATTACACTTGTAACCTCATCATTCATTTTTTCCCCAATTTTTGAGTGTTTGAACTTGCAACCCTTGCAGTGCTCTTCATATAGTTGCTTGGATATCACTATGGCATTATTTATGAGCACAAAAGTAGAAGAATGTAAAAAGCAAATGACATTTCTTTTAATCCAAGATTTCATAGCTTCTTCCAGGGACAATCAGCAAAAGCAAAGACCTTTTTTATAAGACAATTTTATTTACTGCTTTTATTGAAAGTGGAAACCTAAGCTGCCATTTAGCAGGAAGGCTGTGGAAGGGAAAACAGTAAGATGGAGTCTTTGCTACAAGGATCAGGAAAAAATGTCCTTTAAGAGTGGGCTGTAGTTTAGAACCTGAAAAA
>VYZM01003673.1:77482-98670 GCA_013398915.1 Dromas ardeola
GGGGGACGACGACTGACTTTGATAACACTTAACATGTGATACCCAAAAATATCTGTATATTCAAGGTGCTGCTTGACAGGTTCCAAGATCATATATGGACTTTTATTTATGGACATTTATGAAGCACTCCAACCTCTGGGCTTATCTTTATTGTGGAGGTATTTTGATTTATAACTTCAAATATTGACTCTAATGAGATTCCTACTCAAATACAAAATGTTATTATGAATTGGGAGATATTTGAGCTACAGCAAATTAGCTCAATTCAGCATCTTTTTATAACTCAGTAACCTTTTAGAGTCCTCTACCACTGATCTTTCGCAGCTATCCCTCATACTCTGAAAAGCAGCCTCTTGGTATTGAAAGGAGGCTTATATGAAAGATGGGGTATGACTTTTTAATAGCGCCTGTACTGAAAGGACAAGGGAGAATGGTTTTTAACTAAAAGAGAGTAGATTCAGATTGGATATAAGGAAGAAATTTTTTACAGTGAGGTTGGTGAAACACTGGCACGGGTTGCCCAGAGAGGTGGTAGGTGCCCCATCCCTGGAAACATTCAAGGTCAGGTTGGACGGGGCTCTGAGCAACCTGATCTAGTTGAAGGTAGAATCATAGAATCACTTAGGTTGGAAAAGACCTTTAAGATCATCGAGTCCAGCCGTAAACGGTGGTTGGATGATGTCCCTGCTTATTGCAGGAGGGTTGGACTACATGAGTTTCAAAGGTCCCTTCTGACCCAAACCATTCTACGATTATACGAAAATAGGAACAGTTAGTGGAGAAGAAGAAAACAGGCTTAATTTAATGACAATGTGAAGGGCCATGGGTTTTGTCTCATACAAAAGGAGACATAACAGATGTAGAATCAATGCTCAGCAATTTAAGTGTAGCTACTTTTGTAATCCAAGCAGGGAAGACACGTTCTATGCCTGTAGCCTGTAGAAGAACAAATGGGCAGACGGCCTCTTCAGTTGTTCAGCACTGACACGAGTAGTAGATAAATCAGTTTGTTAATCAGTTGTCCCTACTGCCAAACATGAAATAAGTATGGATTTGCAGTAATTATCCTTGCAAAGGGGACATTAATGATCACCATACCTGTGTGAAGAGTTTGGGACCTCTGAGTCATTTATGAACCATGGTCCATTGACTGCTCTTTCACAGACTACTGTTTCCACCTAATTGGGATTTGCATCTAAATGCTTTTCTTGGTCAGGCTGTAATTAGTTGTATTTATAATTTGTCTCTCCACATTTGGTATTTATTTAATCAACAAAGAAAAGATAGTCTAAATTACTAAGCATGTCTTACCTCAAGGTTTGATGACTGTTAAACAAAGGAATTCATTAAGAGGGAGATTATTGCCATCCTTGCAAAGATATGCAAATAACAGTGAAGGTACAAGAAAACTTTCTTGTTACTTTCTAAGCAGTTTCATGCAAGGATCAGGCACTTTCATGAGTTTTGCATAGGGAGGATAGTAGATATTAGAAAAAAGTGGGGAAGGACAATTTGGAATGGAGAAGCTGACAGAGATTCTTTTGCAGCCTGTGCTTCCTCAGGAGGAATTCCAGCTCTTTTTCTGAACTACTCTAAAATTTGGGCACTGTGATTCAAAAGTCACAATCAGGTTGTAAACTGAGAAGAGTATCAATGGCCAAGTAGTGTTGAAACTATAAAAGTACTTCACACTAGAGCCCTTAGGGAATGCTATCATAAAAAAAATAAAAACCAAAGGGTGAGATGAAAGATTCGTGCTCACTTTGACTGTAAAGGAACCTTATAGCTGCAAGGTAATATTACACCTTCTACAATTGTTTTCATCTCAAAATGAGAATATTTATGTTGTTGATATTATACATCATTATAAACTCAAACCCCAAAGTTCACCAGAAAGCAAGGGGTTAAGAATCAAGATATAGATTTAATCCCATTAGACATTTTTCTGATCTGGTTTCACTGCCAGATTGAAGATACAGTCTTTGAGTCTTGGTCAGGCTCAGCTATGCTTCAGTTCTTACAGTTGTTTGATAACTCAAGTTTTTTATTTTCTCTTCTTTTTTAGGTTGGCTTTAATCTAATTCTATTTTTTTCCCTTTAAAGATGAAATAATCTAACTCTAAGAATACTTACAGAAGGCTAATCTGTCCTGGAACACACATTAATCACAAAACCTTTGCTTCTGCTTTGCTTCTGCTTTGACTATAGAAATCTAATCAGGCTGTAGGCAGCACAGAAGCCTAACAGACCACTGGAGACATTCATTTCCATGTTCATCTTTCAGGGTAGGTACATTATGGAGGAAATTTTTGGCTGATGCTCTGCCTGAATTTCAAACTCAATCAGAATTCAGTAGCCCACTACTTTCTTGGTCATGATCATGAAAAAAATGTACACCAACAAGAAATTCTTGGATGCAACACTGTCCTTGCACCATATTCTTAGCTGTGATGGTACAAATGTGTGTTTAAAATATAAACTATATTGGTTTCCTTTCTGTGTCTGTGATGATTTGCATGACAGAAAATCAGACAATATTCTAGGATAATATTCTAGTACTAGATAATTAAGGTTTAGATGATATTCAAGTATCCTACAGATAATATTCTGGTAACTAACTCCATAGAATTAGCCACAGTTGTGGAAGGTTCAAATTTGCTAGAGGACATTATTTTTTCCCACCAAATTTCCAGTATTACATGAATTTTGAAAAAAAAATTGAGCATATATCAAACTGAATATGTCAAAAAATGGTTTAAATATTCAACATTCTACACCACTAGACATACAAAAAATGTAAAATATCTATGTTCTGGAACACTTTAAGACCTTAAGTATAGTTTAGACATTCAGTCAAAGTACTCACTATGAGAACGTCATGAATGGAAAAGAATAAAGTTTGTGATCAATGGCAGGGACTTTTAAAATTAATTTGATAGGGTTTTTCTGACCAAGCTTTGTAGCAAGTCACAAAATCGACTTCCAAATAAACAATTACAATAATTACAATGTAATTACAATAATTACAAATAATTACAAATCAATATTCCTATGTATGAAAATTTGTTTAAATAATTCATAGTTGCTTGAACAGAAATGTTGAAATGCCATTGGAATATTATTCCAATGGGGAGGAATAACCCCATGCACCAGTACAGGTTGGGGGCTGACCTGCTGGAGAGCAGCTCAGTGGAAAGAGACCTGGGAGTCCTGGTGGACAACAGGATGACCATGAGCCAGCAATGTGCCCTTGTGGCCAAGAAGGCCAATGGCATCCTGGGGTGCATCAGGAAGAGTGTGGCCAGCAGGTCGAGGGAGGTCATCCTCCCCCTCTCCTCTGCCTTGGTGAGGCCACACCTGGAGTCCTGTGTCCAGTTCTGGGCTCCCCAGCTCAAGAAGGACAGGGAACTGCTGGAGAGGGTGCAGCATAGGGCTACCAAGATGATTAGGGGACTGGAACACCTCTCTTATGAGGAAAGGCTGCGGGAATTGGGTCTGTTTAGTCTGGAAAAGAGACGGCTGAGCGGGGACCTAATTAATGTGTACAAATACTTAAAGGGTGGGTGTCAGGAGGATGGGGCCAGGCTCTTTTCAATGGTGCCCGGCAACAGGACAAGAGGTAGTGGGCACAAACTTGAGTGTAGGAAGTTCCATCTCAACATGAGGAGGAACTTCTTTACTTTGAGGGTGGCAGAGCCCTGGCACAGGCTGCCCAGAGGGGTGGTTGAGTCTCCATCTCTGGAGACATTCAAAATCCGCCTGGACGCGTTCCTGTGCAACCTGCCTTAAGGTGACCCTGCTCTGGCAGGCGGGTTGGACTAGATGATCTCCAGAGGTCCCTTCCAACCCTATGATTCTATGATTCTATGATTCTATTTTCATGTGCAAAAGGTCACCTGTTGGGCAAAAATCACCATCTTCATAATAAAATACCAAATATTAGATATTTAATTAGAAATTAGAAGATTCTATTTAGATTAAGCCTGTGTTCATTGAGATTTACAGATCGAGTCTTGTTTCATTCAAGGCCATACTCCTCTCTCTAATTACTTTATTACAGAATTACCATTTTCATCTTTGTAAATGCCAAATGAATTAATCACCATGTCTAAACAATGAGTATCTTGGCAATTAAATAATGACTTGCATTTTACAGTATACTGTTACAATACTTCTTGGTCTTAATTTTGGGACACTAGCCATAAGATTCCATTTCATTTGATTTAATTAATAGGAAACTGTTAAAATGAAATTCACAAATGCAGAAATTCAATTTAAAAGTTCATACGCCTGATCGAAGAGAGCTAAGACACACATAACTGCTCTTGAAAACAGGTCTGCTTAAAATGGAAACAGGGTGGATTGCTGAAAAAATCTCGTAAAGCAGGAATATATTTAATCCAAATTTACTCTTTTCAGCTCTGGAATTTACGGAGGAACTGTGCATTCTTTTTTAATAGATGAAACAACAGTTTCTAATTCCTAGTGCCACTGGGTCTTACTCTGTCACTCCACAATCACTCTGGATCATTTTCCACCATAAATTTGAGCCAGATGAAGAGTGGGCATTTCCATCCATTTAGCCAAAACTCAATATTAAGAGTTTATGACAGTCTTACGTTTTTATTGGCTTTCCAATGCCATGGGAGGACAGACTACTTAATTCACACAAAGTTTACTAAGACTTAGTAATTCCCAATCAGCAGATTCCTTTTGTGCTGTCTTCAGTGTTTTCCTACATAGCTTCAGCATGTTTGGTTTCAGAACAGGCAGTCTGAAAGTGGATTTACTTTCTTATGAGTCACAGTCATAAAAGGAGTTTCTGCAAAGCAAAAAAATGTCACCAGCGCAGGACACAGGGTAGGCTCTATTACTTTCCTGTGTATTTGACAGGCCTTCTAGTCTTAACAGAATACGTTTGAACTCAGTGTGTGTAGGGATTAAAATTACTCATGTATCACAGCACAGGAATTTGGATGTATATATCTATTATTTAAAATCAATATGTTAACATAAAAGAAAAATTATTTAATTTCAACATACTAATAGAATTTTCGCCTAATGCATGCTTTCAGATTTGATGGAAGATTAAGAGGGAAGTCTACTCAGTAACAGCTGAACTATCTTAATTCATGAATGTAATAACCGCTTCCAATTTTTCTTTTATCTACCTGTCTTTGACAGAGATATTTCCTTAGTTTCAAACTGGTAAAACACTGACAATTAAAGCACTGGCGTAACATCACTTTTTCACCATTACAACAACAAGTTTAATATTATAGTTCTATTATAAAAGAGCTCGATATGCAAAATGTCTGCAATATGTACAATGAAGATGCAGTCAGAATGGAGCACAGTGGGTAGCACAGTGGTAACACATTTCCCTGAGTGCTACAGACTGCTCTGTCGCTCTTTCTGGAACTGGGCAATCATCCTGTTAATGAATATAAAAATCTAGTTCTGGGTTGTTCTCATAGACACTTGATTAGTTTTGATATTGCAGAAAGCTCTACTTCCAGCCCCCATAGTATTTCTTTTTTAATTTATATCTAAGAGAATTCCTTAATGCTACTTTTAGGAGGAAATGTAAAATATTTCCCCTCTAACTCTACCCATTCTATCAAAACTGGTATTACATCTGTAGCTCAGCCAGACCACGTGCATGGCATCCTGCTTCTATTCAATAGTCTTGGTATTAGAGCTTGCCCTGGAAAAACTTCTGATGGAAAAGCGCTAGGATCTTCATGTCCTTTACTGTCTTTCTACCAAATAGTGAATCCTGTGAATGTAGCTCAAATATTTTTTGTAATACATCATGTGGTAAGTATGGTAGCACCTGGTTCCATTTAACCAAGGCTTCTTATAATAACTATTAATCTGAAAAAATTAAACCGCTGATCAATGTGCAGAGACTCATGAATTTGGAAGACAAAAAAGACAAAACTCTCACAGTAGCTCGCTATAGATTTAGAAAGTAATGTCAAAACTTTATTTGATTTTCAACTGTATTCTTTGACTAACAAAAGATAGTCCTTTTCCTTTCCCTTGCTTTATTTCTATCCTTAGACCTTCATTGTGCAGCAACTCTGGATTAAGAATTCAGTCATACAATATCTAAGACTATCCCACAATACTTTCATAACTATTTGTTAAGAATATATTGGTTTTTCTTAATTTTCTTTTAATTAACATATTCTAGGTAACATACAAACCCATCTATTTTCTCATTTAAACAAACAAAATCTTGTGCGCTTTATAATAAAGAAGAGAAGGAAGATAGAGATGGGGTTTACTGTCATTCCTAGTTTTACGTATTTGTGATTAATGGACATATATGAGGTGTGATCATAGAAATAAATTTCTACATTTATTAAATTTATATTTTATCTCAATAAAGCACTGAAATATTTTGATTCCAAAGTAGCTGTCTAGTTCAAGTTCAAAATAAGAGAAAAAGAAAAAGTTGTGTCCAGAATTCCAATGTCTTCAGTACACAGATGAGTAAGAGCTGTAGTATTGCATAAGAAATAAAAAAATGCCACTGTAAGAAACTGATGAAGTTATGCTCAAACATGAAAATATAAGTGTCATCTTCATTTATTACTTTGAATAAAAAAAGAGAAGTAATATCCAAAGACTAAGCGACCTAATTCAAATTCCCAACAGTGGTGTGTAGATGATTTTGCCCGATCCAACTGAGTAAACTGAATAAATCATTTCTATAAAGTTAACTCAGTAACAGAGAAATCTGTGGTACATAAGAGTGTATTTGTAACTGCACAAATAATGGTGACAAATAAGTCACATACTGAAATCAAATAAATCACAAGCAGAAATGAACAAAGGACTAAATCTTATAGCACATTAAAGAATAAATCCAACAAAGTGGGTGAAATGCCATTATGTTAGACATAATTGAATTAAATCCAAACAAATGACCATGAACCCAAAAGGCTGAAGCTAATAACAATATGTTGTGAAAAGAAACGGTGCAGCAACATCAGGAAAAGGTACTTATCGCTTCTAGATTGGATCTTTACAAAACATTCATTAGCAAATGTGAATTGTTCTCTTTCTCTTCCTCACCTTCTGTAATTTCTGAATCTAGACATGTATTTAAGTATCACAGAGCTCTAAAAAAGACAATATCTCTCAAAAATGAAAATTCTATTATCATTCATTATCAAAAAACAAGACTCAGATCTGTGTATGTGAATATTTATTTACACCTATAAAATAGACTAGATCACCTCTATTATTATTTTTTCTGGAGTCTCAGAAATTAGAACATGTATGTTACAAATTTGTGTAGTAACTTAAAATCGTCCTGATATATAAAGGTAAATCCCACCCTGCTGGAATTGGCTGTATTTTTTCGAATAGCTGTTGTACAGCCAGATAAAGAAAAAGGAAAACGAAACAAAACAAAAGTTAAAGGAAAAGTAAAATGAAACAGAAAAAAGAAAAAAGAAAAAGAAAAAGTAAATTTTAAGCGCAGATTTCCATACATTTGTCACCGGATATAAACTGTCCTGGGTGTGGCTAGATCTAGACAAGACTGGGCAATGCCAGCGACAGCCTTACTTGGAGGTTTAAGGCTGCCTTTGGTCCTTCATCAGCTTTCAACAATTTACCTCCTTTTCAGTTTTTGGGATCTTGGGTTGTCCACACTTTTCCAAAACCACAAAGGTGGCAGGGACCCAGAGAAAACAAAAGAATATTATGCACAGCCAGTGATGGTTTGCTTTTCCCTTGCTGCCACCTGAATTCACGGGAACATAACTCCACCCTGTGCTATCATGCAAAAGACTGGTGGCCCAAAAATCCCTTGAACCAGCAGGTAATGGTTACACTCATGGAACACCAAACACCATAACAATCCTATGATACTTCATTTTTTGTTTTAAAAGTTACTCCTATTAGTTTACCTTTTGCATTTTACTTGTCTCCATTAATAAAAAAAGTGATAGAAGAAATCTAAAACCTGAAGTCCAGGTGTGATTTGTTCTGTACTGAACAGGAGTCACCGGTCAAAAGCGTGCACACCAGTGCAAGATGGTGTTGATGTATCATTTGAAAACCACTCCCTTAAAACTAGCATTAGTATTCTTAAACTTTAATATGAAAAAAAAAGTAATTAAGTCCATCTTAGCCAGGTTTCAGTGCAGCTTTGTGTTTCGATATCCTAACACAGCAGCAGGACACAGCTGGGACAGCAGTTGAGTATATCCTGAAGGTGAAGGAGAGAAGCCTTGGTTAAATTTGTGGGGTTTTTTTACCAACTGCTTTCTTGTTTGCCCCCTTTTGAAACTTATTTCATGTTTGACTGCCGTGTGTGTTTGTGTGTGTGCAACTCTTCCTCTGAATTCACGGGTACTGGCTTCTTAAAAATAAAGGGCAGGCTGAAAAACATTTCAAAAGGGAAAGAAATGGACAGCGTGAAGTTCAGGAAGGAGTAGGTGGGCTAAAATGAAGAATTTTGGCGCAAGCCAAAGACTGCTCACAGATAGCCAGACAGACAGATGGTCAGACTGGAATTTTTACTGTACTGTGTGTACCTGTAAATATGAAGAAGGAAAAAAAGACCGTGGACCTCTATGAGGAGTTTCAGAACAGCTGTCCAAACTTGGACATTCATGCAACTAATATGACTGCCTCAGAGCTGGCATGTCCTGAAACTTTCTCTGACTTCTGATATTAAACACGATAAAGAGAAAACACAGTGTTATTACCTCCCTCGCCAGACAGTGCTTTGTATGAATGTTGCATTATCTAGGTGTGAATCCTCTCCTAAAAAAAAATACTGATTTTTATGTATTTTTTTTGCTGTTCTAAAACCCTGGCTTTGACTTTCTGTCTCTTGCCACCCCCAAAAAAGAAAAGACTGAATAAAACGATCTTTTTCTTCTCACAGTATCTTTTCACGTAGTACAGAAGTCTGTAACTTTGCCAGAGCTATCATTAAACAATGCTGCTAGAAACAGTGTATGCTGTGCAAAAACAAGCTGGGAAAAACTTCGTTTCTTGACTTGAGACATGGGGGAAATACTTTCTTTTGGTGAGTTCCACTGAGTTTATGGAGCCTTTTCCCAATGAAAAATCAACAAAACATGAAAAACAGCATAGCCTTAGGCTCCAGAGAAACATATCAGAATCTCAGCCTGTAAAATTTTGAAGCTACTTTTGAGCTGTGTACATAGAATATAACCTAATAATAAAAAAAATAAAAATTAATTTCTGCCTACGTTATTTGGAGTAACTTTAAAAAAATACCATCAATATTTGGGCAAGGATTAAATGTGGACAATATTTATTTAAGGAACGATTTCTGAAAAAAATGGTTTTATGAAATAATTAAACACTCCTCACAGAAAAACCTAAATAATCCACACAATTTGGCACTATCAGTAATAACAATGGGAGTATAATACCCTTACTGCTCATGTACCTCGCAGTCCAATTGACAAGGGAAAAATTACTTCTTTTCTAACATGTCTAAGTCCTTGATGAACAACAGATAATATCACAAGAAGGTCAATGCTCTTTGACTGTAAACAGTTCCTTGTTATTCCAGTCAGAAAGGTTGAAGGAGGGAGGCTCAGCACATATGGGACAATGCTGCTTACTCCATTGCTTTAAGAAGACAGAAACTAGTAGATAAGACCACAGGCCTGTCTAGAGCAATAGCTCATCTCTAATGGCAGTGTTTGATAAATGCTTTAGAAAAAAATAAAGAAATCTATCACAACCTTTTTCTAAAATCCACATTAGAGATTAAGCCCCAAAACTCTTTTAAAAGTTAATAAATACAATATGTTCTTACTATTCGGATATTTCTATTCAATTAAAAGTCTAATCCTTCATGAATCTTGTTAAAACCCTAGTTTCTGTGATAGTCTGTTGTAATAAACTCTACAATGAGAATATCTGGAATGGAAGTACCATAATTTACCACAGGTGATGATGAGCATGGTTATGACCTGCTTTTTCATCATGAAAGGTAACTATACCAGATTGCATTCTAAACACAGTTGAACAGCTTGCACCAAAATGTTTTGACTCCACTTTTGTACATACAATCAGAATTAGAAAAAGAATGTTGAGTCTCCAGGAATCTCAAAAATTACATTGCCAGTAAATTAATTTATATCTGTTTATCAGACACATTTGTGTGCATGGGTATATTTTTTATAAAACTACCTTGTGGAGGAAAGAGGAATCAAATCTTTCAGTGTTTTTCATAACAAAATGAAGACAAGGACATTAGCCAGGTGTCGTTCCCTTAATCCTTTCTTGAATGACAGTTTAGTGCACATTCATTGTTGGCAAGACATTTCAAGCAGAGAAAATCTACATCCTAACAGTAGTCAGCCAACTGGACAGCTGAAATGAAATATGATAGACATTGAGCTAAATGTTTAATGACTTCATGAGTCCCTTCTTATTTAATTCAGTCAAGTAATCTTTGCCCAGCATCTTTTAAGTCAAAGCCGTTGCAGAAGTCTGCCTATGGTTTTAACTTTGCTACAATACAGTACTGTCCGTGTGAAGAAAGTGAGTAGAACATCCAGGATTTTAAGGAAGAAAGGTGAGAGCTAAACTGTCTAAAGAGGTGACTCCAATTTAGATACTGCAAATATATGCCCAACTTCAATCCTGATTTTTTGAAATGACAGAGTTAGACAGCTAGGCTTCCTATACAACCACCTCAACAATTTTTTAGCCGATATTTTATGCCAATCCATTAAGAACCCAATTAACACCTCACTTCATATCATAAAGGGTAGGAGAGAGAATGGGGAAAAAAAACCCCACCAAACCCAAAACTTTGTATCTTAGTTTCTCAGACTGCTGCTTTGGCTTACACAGCAATAAATCTGACCCTATCAAATCAGTGGAGACAGTCTTGGTCGGCAACTGAAAGAGCCTACAAGAAGTACACTGAGCCACAGATAGCCAATAAAAAAATACTAGCCAGGCAATTTTATTAGAAAGTTGTCAAAGCCTTGGCACCTAACTCAAGTTTATGTTATTACTTTTCATATTCAGCAAAATACTAGAACTTCTAAATTCATATGAAAATTCAGGAGCCAAAGTATTAGGAGCTTCTTTTCTTTGAGGTTAGGCGCAAAATGGAAAGTGCCTTTTTAAAAATTAGGTTCGTAAACTCTCCAAAAAGCAAATTTTTTGGTTCTAATCCTGCTTGACCCTAATGGTACTAATATTTCTGACACCTCTATAGCCATGAGAGTCTAGGAAAAGAAAAGAGTTGGTTGACTCCACAGTCTTCCCTGGAAGTCAAGGGACAGAAGAAATAATAGATATTAACACTGTAGCCTCAATTCTGGTATTCTTAGCTGGTGAAATTTTGTTCTATATGCAGAAAAGTTGTTCAGGACTGTTGAATCAATATGTCAACAGCTGATATATTTTGTATCAGACTCAACATTGTGTTAAGTGTGTGAAGAAGACCTCTCGGCCTCTCTGTAGGTTCCAGAGCCTCTACTTCATGTTGAAGCTTGATTTCTAGATCTTCAGTGTGGGGCAGTTTTGAAACAGTATCTCCAAGTAAATTCTACCCATAGTCAGAGGGTCCTAATGAAATTTCTCTAGTTCAAACAGTCTAGGCTTTTGACATTGTTTCCGTGAGCTTGGTTGCTTAAATTCTTATAGTCACTTATATACATATTAGTGGGGCACAAAACGTATACGGCCAGCATGAGCTTCAGGGCTATGATACAGTTTTTGAAAGGTCTGGACCACAGGCAGAACACAGGTTCATCTGTCTGTTATGTGGATGAACCCTTGCTTTTGTTTTGTTTGCCCCTGTTAAACACAGGATATGAGTGTTTCAGGTATTCTCAAACTCTCAGCCTGAGTGTGCTGGCTAGCATCTATTTTTTAGTTCTACGCAAACCTTCTTTTGAGACCCTTCTACTGAGCTTGGTTTCTTTATACTTTAACACCAAAATTTTATTCTGAGATCTTTTTTTATTTGCTTATCTATTTCCTTCCCTTGTTTCATTTAACTGTGGTTATGACTTAGGCTTTCAAATATAACCTAATGGATTGTATGAAATATAACAAAATCTTTTATCATGCATTGTTCATTTTGACCCCACCGTCTGCAGTACATTGGTTCGTTTTTTAATCTCTAAGATTCACATTCCTGTTAAGTGATGTAGCAAATATCAGTGAAGAATATAGTAATTATCTTCATTTGAATGCATACATTAATAACGGGAAATTTATTCTCATTCAGTAGTAGCAAATGAGTATAGCTGACATTAAAACACTGCATTATTACATTAAATCTGTGATTTTTTGTAGAAGCTCATTATATTGCAATATATTCCACCTAGAAGGTTTAGATTTATTATTTACGAATTTGATTCCTCCTCCAACATAAAATATTAAGAGTAGTTCTATAAGCCACTGAGGGAAAGAATTCATTTTCATCCAAGATGTATACAGTAGTAAAAATAAAAATAAAAGTAAAATAAAACTGTGGCAAAATCTACTTTTTGCTTTGAGGGCTGAAAACATTCCTTATTTCTTGGCAAGGACTTTAAAAAGAAACATATTTAGTTAGTTTTATCTAGTCACTTTATTATTAAATTGCTAAAACAGACTGACAGCTAAAAGCAGCATTTTTCAAGGTTTCTCTGTTTTCCCACTCCATTATCAAGGACATGGAGTGGATTTTGCTGCTGTTTGTCATGCTCCAGAAACACAGCGATTGCCTGATGAATAAAATCAGAAGAATGACAGGTGCACGGAGTCGGACCTTCAGAAAGGCGTATGTACTTCATTTAGTAAGGATATCAGCTACTCCCAAGGCTCAGATGACTGCAATGGAATTTGTCTTTGATCCAAAATAAAGAATCGAAAGGACTTAAAAGCAGCATGCTTCAGTGCTGTCTTGCTGTCTGAAACTGCCACTCAACTCCAGCTCTTCCACATTCACACTAATTGACAAAGATCGTGCAACATTTGACTACTGTCTCCCTTCCAGTCTACAAAGAAGTGCATTGAACACCGCTTTCGGTTAAATACCTCCTGCTAAAATGATACGTTATGGGAAAAGAGGCTTTAACTCCTTTATAGTCCATGCTATGTGTCTAGCAGATCCACTTCTGCTTTATCAAAATTAATTCATCCGCTCACAGAGGTACAAAGGGGCAAACCTTGTAAAAGGATTAATGTAATCATATTCAAATGGAACTCAATTATAGACTTCGGCATGTACGACCAAGTAAGTTCAAGGGAAACAAAAACCAGTTAAGACTGGAGACAGCAGCACTAGGTAATATCTTCCACTTCTGTCAGTAGCCGTGTACGTTAGCCTCACTGTCTGCATCAGCTTAACAGGTAGTGAAGAACCAGTGAATGCTTTGAAACCCTGGTTATTTATTAGGCTAATTCTTTACCTAGTCTCAGTGCCAACCTGATGCCCATCATGCCCACGCAGGCAGTCTAAGCTCAGCCTGCCCTCGTGACACCAAGCTCTTGCACTATACGGCAAAATCAGTGTCACACATTGTCGCGCACTGTCCGTGGGTTCTGAGTCAGTCGCTACAGTTCTGAAAATAAATGCCACTACTGCACGTTCAAACACTTTTGAAAGTAGTTGTACATCTTTGTGTTTGCATGGAAGGGCTCAAAGTAGAAGAAACTCAGGAGGCCCGTCCTGATCTTGCCCTCCTTTTCACATGCCTACAGCTCTTGGATTTGTAGGGTACTACACTGACATCTCCTTATCTGCACCATGTCAGAGGCCTATCGATCTAAATAAGTATGCACTTATATGATTATGCAAGGAGATATGCAAGAAAAGAGTTGCAATTAGAAATAAGCTTATAATAATCTCAATATCTATCATTATAACAGATTTATTAGTATATATTGGAATTATTAGTATACATTTTGCCATACAATACTCAAGACTAACCCTCTCTAGTCACAGAAATCAGTGGCTTAATCACCCTTAATATACTTAGGGCCAGGATTTCACTTTTTATAACACGTTTGATTGCTCGTTGCCCAAAACTTCCTTTCAGGAACATTTAAATAAAGGGTTTATAGGACTATAATTTCAATTATAGTCATAAAATACTGAGACAAGATGGGTCTGAGAAAATATCTAATGCCAAAATCTGTTATGAACTCTCTTCAGAAGAATAAATTAATAAGAATTTTTATTTTCATTGTATCACCTCTCATAACACATTTCAAAAAGACAGAAACAAGCTGTTCTATCTAGAGCTCGTCAACTGCCATCAGGTAATTTTGAAAGTGATAAAATATAATATTAATGTGATTAATGTATGCATTTTGTAAACAAAACAATTAAAAATAAAGCTGCGTGTTAGTTAAAATTCATGGTAATTGCAAACCTTCATTAATACTGCACAGCTGAGGACATTAGATAAAAGTCTTAAGAATAGCTTGCTTTTCAATCAAGCCCCTGCTATTGAATGTTTTGTAAATAGTAATTTATTATCAACTCGCAGGATAGTTCCTAATGTCCTTAAATCACTTAAAATTTTAATCTAGGCTGTTTTTCTGAGTTTGTTTTTCTGTTAAATGTAAGAACAGCCGAGGTGCTGGCTGTTGAGAAGTGCTATAAGGCTACGGTGAAAGAGAAATCTGAAATGGTTATTATTCCTAAGAAAACTGATAACACCAAAACAGAAGCAATCTTGTTGCCACACTACTTCAGCATAATGAAAACTGGCAGAGCAGCATCTGTTGTGTTTTAGCGCCTGAGTGGAGAGATTTCCCTGCTACCTCTGATTGATACTGGAGATCCATCACTCAGTACAGAGCCTGAGCACGGCTAATGTATTTTACTGGTATTTTACTCCATCCTTATTTGACAAGGGGTAAGAGAAACACAGCAACATAAGAACACGGTACAAAACTTGAAAGTATGCTCTATAGTTTTTAGGGGTTTGTGTTCATTTGTCTGTTTTTTTTCTTTTTTTTTCCCTAAAATGTCATGATTATTTAGGAAACATAAAATAGGACAATGAAATAATTTTGAATGGACAGTTTAGCCCTAATCTGTTAATATGACTCACCAGTGCGTGGTGTTCTCTCCTACATCATATGACAAGGTTACCGCTTCACTTGTCCCTCCATTCTCATCTGGACAGCAACCATCTGTGGCACTACGTTACAACCCTTAAAGAGTAGCTAGGAGTTTGCTAGAGAAGTTGGAAGTACAAGCATTTCCCAGTCTTGAACAAAACAAGTCCAATTCTGCTGCTGCAGAACGCAGACCTCCTCCAAAATGACGGTTAATTCTTTTCTTACTTCTGAATTTCACTAACTCTTTTTGGACTCACTCAGGGTATTTAGGTAGAGAGAGTGGTGATTTTGCTTTGACA
Source organism: Dromas ardeola (assembly GCA_013398915.1). Classification (NCBI taxonomy): domain Eukaryota; kingdom Metazoa; phylum Chordata; class Aves; order Charadriiformes; family Dromadidae; genus Dromas; species Dromas ardeola. The sequence continues at coordinate 92,875 of VYZM01003673.1, forward strand.
GATCGCACTTACGAGAATGATGCTGGAGTACTGCATAAACTTCATGTTTCGACATTATATTGTAAAAAGAAAAATAATTTTTGGAAAGAATTCAGAAAAAAATTTCAAGTGAATCAAGAGCTAGGAAAAGCATTATTTATTGAAAAACTTAGACTTCTGTCTGCATTGTTATTTAAAAAGACTTATTTCATGAATCTTTTTGGGGCAAGTGAATGCTAGGTCCCAAAGGGCTTCTTAAACTAGAAGGGAAAGGGATTAAAAGTGCAAATAGCAGGAAGCTACAGAGAAACAAATTAAAATTAGAAGAATACATTTCAAACTGTCAGAGAGATTAGTTGCTGAAAGAAAATTCCAAAAACTACCAAGGGAAGAGCCAGTTCCTCATCTTTTTATGTATTTGTATTAAATCTAAGTTCCTTTCTAAAAGAAGACGTGCTATAGTCAAACGTTATTTGGCAGGGAATTAGGAGGATCTGAGGTGTAAAGCAATTCAGACTAGATTATCTAGCTGCCCATTACAGTTATAACCTCTGTAAAACTAAGAAATATTCAGTTATTGTGTTCTTTTTGGCTCTTCTTACTAGCATTGACAAAGGAGCGTACGCTTGGCGGCCGTTAGATGTTACACTGCATCCAGCAACACACTTCATGACAGAAGAAACTTAAGACCAGTGAGTGCTACTGAGATATCATTGCAACTATGCAGCTTCTTGTCTGAAATGGATCATCCCCTGGAAGCGATGTGAAGCATGTGTAAAGACAAGTTACTTCTTTCATGTTTCCATGAATGTGGAAGAACCCTCTTGTCTGCCTGTTGCCACTGGATTTACAATAAAGAACACATCGAGCCATTGTAGAACCTGTCCTGAGGTAGCGGAAATTACAATTCCTTGGATCTGATAGTTGATATCTACCTGTATAGTAAATAGCTCCTTTGATATATTACAAAGTAGAGTACAGGAAGATTTGTTCGAGTTACCAGAAAAGCAGATCTGGACCGAGCTGATAAAAGCTCTTTGTTCTATTCCTCTTTGCAGTAAATCACAACACAATACTCAACACAGTAACTAGATTTGATGTCAGCATGTTTTGCCTTCTTTCATAAAAGTGTAGTTTGCTAATATTTGCTGAATATGCTAATTTGATCTATCTAATATTTGGTTTTATAGAAAAAAACAAATGCATCTAATAAAGAAATACAAAAAGAAAATCTTATTTGATAACTGACATATCCATTTCACTACAACAACATCAAAAACAAATCAGAAGGCTAACCTCAGCCTTTCCCAAGTTTGGAGTGAAGTAACTAGAGACATTGGAGCTGTATGTATACGAGGCCTGGACACAGACATTAATGTCTGATACTACATGATAAAGCTTTTTCAGGTTTTCTGACTGATAGTTGGTTAATATAGTTGTGCCTACTCCTTTTTCGTACAGACATTGTGGAAGTTTCTTATGTTTAGGTAGGGAGAACATATACAATGTTTAAAGGAAAGGCAAGACACATTCAGGTTTTCATAGAATCATAGAATCATGGAATGGTTTGCGTTGGAAGGGACCTTAAAGACCATCTAGTTCCAACCCCCTGCCAGGGGCAGGGACACCTTCCACTAGACCAGGCTGCTCAAAGCCCCGTCCAACCTGGCCTTGAACACTTTCAGGAATGGGGCATCCACAACTTCTCTGGGCAACCTGGGCCAGTGCCTCACCACCCTCATAGTAAAGAAATTCATGGAACATATTTTATTCGCATCTCAGGGGAATCAGCTCTTTATTTTCTGACTGAAACAAAAATGTGTATAGGCAGGAGATGTAGTACTAGAAAGCTGTTTGTCTGAATGTGGCCTTGTTAAATATGTTTTCTTTGTCTTTCAAAGGGACTTTAACAGTTTATGAGTGAAATGGATAAAAACAAAAGACCCTAACCTTGTTGACAATCCAAGCCAATGAGAAGTTAATATATGTTATTGAAGTTACTGACACTGAAAGAAAAAAACCCTACCTTTAAAAAGTACTATATTTACTTGGAAAGAAGGATTCCATTGATAAAAATCAGTTGGCAGCATTTCTGTTTTGTTCAACAAGGAACATTACACTATTGAGAAATTGATGGTTTTCAGGATACACGTCGTCTTTTCCAGTTATCGCATCCATTGTCTGGTAGTATCCATCATGTACTATATATACCTTTTCTAAGAGTATATATCATTGCTATCTTGGGCACAAATCATCACTGATACAAAAGGAAAAGCAGAAAGTAAAAAGCAGAAGGGAAAGCTAGAACATATAGTACACACTGTGTTCTCAGTTGTTGACTTGAAAATAACTTTAGAAGATGAGGAAGATACTAGCAACACTAAGAGGAAGAAGACACTAGAATTTCTATTCTTTTAAGGTAAAAAACTTATAAAGTGAAATCTCATTCCTACACAGAACTCTTTTTTTTTTTTAAATGAAGTAAAATTAACCTATGTATTAAAATACTGTCTTAATTTAATTGTAGGCAACATTTAGATAGGAGAAAGTTAGTAGATCACTGTGGCATTACCCCTTTTGAGATATGACTTTTACTGGCAACAGCAGTATGAGCAGTATTGGTATGTTATGATTTTTTTTTTTTTGGAAAAGACATAGAAACAATGAAAGTTTCCAACATTTATGGTACAGATTCCATTTGGCATAACTATCAGAACATCATTTTGAATCATATTTTATCTATAACTGTGCTCAGATTTGTTTGCCGATGATACCAAGCTGGTTGGGGAAGTGGACATTTTGGAAGGGAGGGCCACCCTGCAGGAAGACCTGGATAGGCTGGAAGAGTGGGCTAACAAGAACCTTATGAAGTCCAACAAGGACAACTGTAAGGTCTTGCACTTGTGAAAACATAGTCCAGGAGTGCAGCACAGCCTGGGATCTACCCAGTTGGGGAGCAGCTCTGTGGAAATGGACCTGGTGGACAACAAGCTCAATATGAGTGAGCAGTGTGCCACTGCGGCAAAACAAGCCAACAGGATGCTGGGTTGCATCAACAGGGGCGTCGCCAGCAGAAGTAAAGAAGTCATTATCCCACTCTACTCAGAACTTGTCAGACCACAACTGGAATACTGGGTTCAGTTTTGATCCTCACTATACAAAAAAAGATGTGGACAGGCTGGAGAGGGTCCAGAGCAGGGCCACAAAGGTGATCAAAGGACTGAGAAGGCTGCCATATGAGGAAAGGCTGAGACAATTGGGTTTGTTCAGCCTTGAGAAAAGAAGGCTTAGGGGAGACCTTATCACCATGTTCCAGTATTTAAAAGGTGGTTACAAAGAAGATGAAGACTCCTCTTTTTACAAGGAGTCCCATGGAAAAGACAAGGGGTAATGGGTACAAGTTATTCCAGGGGAGATTTCAACTGAACATAAGAAGAAAATTTTTCACAATGAGAACAATCAGCCATTGGAATAATCTTCCCAGGTCGATTCCCCATCATTGGACACTTTTGAGATTCGGCTGGACAGGGTGCTGGGCCATCTTGTCTAGAGTGTGCTTTTGCCAAGAAAGGTTGGACCAGATGATCCTTGAGGCCCCTTCCAACCTGGTAGTCTGATTCTGTGATATATTTTATTTAAAAGTTAATTCAGATCAGTGTGCCTTTAAAGCAGTCAGTGCATACTGTCACTTCTTTGCAAGCATCAGGAGCTATTGAGCAGTCTACTGCCTTTATGCATATTTGCATCCATGCCATTTGTGACAATACAAGTACTTATTCACAAATGTAAAATTTTCTCTTGGTCATACATTACAGGCCATGATGGGTTTAGATGACATTGGGAACTCCGTCTCTTCTGTCACAGAACTGTGCCATTCAGGAGCAAAGTGTTTTCTTGACACTTGAAAGCTCCTTTTGGCAAAGATTATTAAGATATCTGTACACTGTAAGAAAGGAAAAGGTAAAGTTCACAGACATATTTGGTTCTCTCAGTGAAGCATCAAATGCCTGAAGATTAGTGCAGCTTTCTCCATGTTTGTAAGAGTAAGAACTGCCTACAGGCTCGCCACACAAGGGAAATCCCCCGTCAGTCAAAGGGACCAGGGGAGATAACGAACCATGAGAAAACCATCCGGACAAAACTTAAGACTTAACATGCTCACTTGCCCTGAGAAATGTGCTGAAGGGGCACAAGTGCGCTGCTCTGGAACATACTGTTCAGTGGCCTTTTACAAACGGGTCAGAGGACAAACAAGAAACTTGGGTCATGTTATTTCCAGGATAGAAAATACAGGGAAAAATAATCAGGAAAAAAAAGCATCAACTTGTAACCATAACAAAATTGTACTTGGAAGGCAATGCCAGTGGTTTGCCAACAATATAAGAAACAGAAAATTTAAGGATTAGTGCCTCAAGAATGCTGCTAATTAGAATGCCCAATCTTGTTTTCTTGTAAGCTTGTTGTAATAATTCATAACAGTCCTGAGTCCACAAGCTACAGAAGGAGATTGTGTCCTTTTTAGAAAATAAATGAGTGGACAGATTTGGGGCTAATATGGTACCCATTTCTATTTACTACCTTTACAGTTCCTATTATAGCTTTGAACATAGATAAAATCAGGCAGGAACAACCTCAGCGTATTAACTCACAAATTAGGGCCAATGACACAATCAGTGAGCTATCAGAACAAAGCTCTCCATTTCCTTGGTATCCCAGTATCTGCTCAGATATAATATTTTTTCTGCAACAGTTTAAAAAAAATAATTAGAAACAGATTTGTCTTATAGTTAGGAAAATAGGATTTTTCTGCCACATATCCTGGTATAAATTTACGCTAGAAACATTTGGATAACTTGAAAATAAATACCTTTAAATTGAAAATAAACACTTTTAATTTTTTTTATTGTTATTAAAGTAATGAAAAATATAAAGTTTCAATAGTCTCCAAAGTTCCTCTCTGTTCATTCAGAGAGACAAAACCACACACTGACACCTTAAGAATGTTTTATGTAAAATTCGAAGAAATTAAGGCTTTTTCAGATGATTACCCAGAAGTTTTGATCTCTACTGGACTGGAACTGTGGCATGTGATACACATTGAAAAAGAAGCAATGATAAAAGACTCTTGCAAGGTCAAGGTTACAAAAAAATAAGTGAAAATATTCAGAGAGACGTGGAAACACAGTGAGTTGACATCTTTCCTTTGCTGGAGTTCTGTTCCTAAATTTAGGTTGGCTTTCTGTGGCAGAATCCCTGAAAGTAGTAGAAAGGTACATACCTCCTCCCTTATGAGATTATCAAAAAATGTCAGTGATTCTTGCCATTGGAAAATGCTTTCTGACTGGCACAGGGCATTTCATCAATGCCTAATCTAGTGTATACCTATTTTATTAACCTTTTCTTTTGTTTCAGTTTAAGAGCTATTCGCTATGATCAGTGTAAAATAAACCATGAAGACAAGTAAAGGGGCATGGGATTGCCTGAAATATTTTTGGTAGTTATTCTGTATCTGCTATGTATTGCTCATTCACCTACACAGAAAAAAAAAAAAGAAAGAAGAAAGAAGAAAGAAGAAAGAAGAAAGAAGAAAAGAAGAAAGAAGAAAGAAGAAAGAAGAAAGAAGAAAAAAGAAAAAAAATCTTGATGGTATTTATAAATATGCACCTCAATTGCAGTAGCAAGAAATAAAAGCCCATTTTTAGATGCATAGCTTATTTATATATAAAAATTAAAATATGTATAAAACATTATGAATACTTGTTACACATAACACCTGCTGGCACATACACATACACCTGCTGGCAGCAGGTGGACATA
>VYZM01003674.1:0-41711 GCA_013398915.1 Dromas ardeola
CTGCACCTGGGTTGGGGCAAACCTTGGTATTAATACAGACTGGTGAGATCCCACTTGAAGTACTGCATTCAGTTCTGGAGCCCTCAGCACAGAAAAGACATGGACGTGTTGGAGTAAGTCCAGAGGAGGGCCACAAAAATGATCAGAGGGCTGGAGCACCTCTCCTATGAGGACTCTCTCTTCTGAGAGAGTTGGGGTTGTTCAGCCTGGAGAAGAGAAGTCTCCAGGGAGACCTTATTGCAGCCTTTCAGTACTTAAAGGGGGTTATAAGAAAGATGGGGACAAACTTTTTAGCAGGGCCTGTTGTGATAGGACAAGGGGTAATGGCTTCAAACTGGAAGCGGATAGATTTAGACTATATATATGGAAGAAATTTTTAACAATGAGGGTGATGAAACACCGGGCCAGGTTGCCCAGAGAGGTGGTGGTTGCCCCATCCCTGGAGTCATTCAAGGCCAGGCTGGACAGGGCTCTGAGCAACCTGATCTAGTTGAAGATGTCCCTGCTCATTGCAGGGGAGGTTGGACTAGATGACCTTTAAAGGTCCCTTCCAGTCCAAACTGTTTGATGATTCTATGACTTTTCAGGGCATAAAACAAATAAGAATTGTCAGGATTCCCAAATTCTTTCCATGAACGACCTTTTTCTTTATTATAGTTTCTCTTTAGAGGGATGACAGAAAATGTCATCTTTGGCGTTTTTTTGTTGTGGCTTTTTTTTTTGTTTTTTTAAATGAAGTGCATCACCTAAGAGTCTAAGGTTCTTAGTGATCAAAGGTAGACAATGCAAACCAACTGTCTTAGAACAAGACCCAGGAAAGTTCTTAAATCTGAGTTATCTTGGGGGGGGCTTGACTTCTGCCCTTATGCTACCATCACAGCTGACCCAGTTGGCAGTTTCTACCTACATCAGACTGCGTTATGTTGAAGAGTAACGAGCATTACAGACCAATTTAAGTTTTGACAAGTAGGTATAGGAACAGAAGTCTTGGGACAGATCTTGGTTTTCAAACCCAGTCATGAACAGTGAGGGAATAGGAAAGGACATACATTGCCCAACATTTGCAGTACTAATAGAAAGTATTGGTATCTTTCTGAACACTGAAGTTGAGTCTTCCAACTGCTTTTATTCCCCTGGAGTTATCTGTGTGAAACTGCAGCTATACATTAAGGCTTATAGTTCTTTTACTTTGGTGGCAGCCATAGTTCTGTTTTGAAATAGATGCGGTTGTAAACTGCAAGTAAAAACAGGCCCATGTGGCCACTGGATGTCACCATTCTTTCATACAAATAAGGTCAGCTACAACATTTTTTGCATTTTCAAATATTTCCAATGTATCGTGACTACTCAGTAGTTGGAGTAGGTAGGCTGCAAATTCTCACTTTGTCTTTGAAAGCAGTTCCAGAGTCTCTGTATCTTTAATGTACTATGTCAGTCTTTGAGATAAGAGAAGGAAGGTTGGTCTCTCATGGTACTTGGTAAGGGTATGTGAAGTGCACGCTGGTTGTAACTTCAAGAAAAAATGAATCTAGGGCAAAAAGCTGTATGACTTTAAACCTTGTATGTTGTCTAAATCCAGATGGCTAAACCAGAGTGAAGGGCATATCTTACCTCATGCTGACACTCTGATGTTTAAATAATGCACTCTGAAAGAAGGTATAATCCATGTGAAATGCTAAAATCCGTTTCCTTTCTTTCCAAGTTAAATCCTTCAGCACTTTTTGGCAGAACCCTTGTGTAGTTGCCATCCTGTCAGTAACAGCTCTGTGTGTTGCACCTGCCTCTGAAACATCACTGGTGGGGTGCTGTCATACAGTAAAGAAAACATGATCCCCTTGAGTAAACTGAGTTATTTATCTCGTATAGCCCCCCGTACTGATGCCTTGGGATAATTTCCATAAGGAGAAATGCATTCTGGAGGCATATTCCTTAATTTCAGGTTTATCACTTATCTGTGTATTCAAGCTTTTAGCTTCAATAGGCAGGTAAAGCGAGATTCTTCAGAGTGCAGTTTCATATTTATTTCTCCAAATGAGAAGTTAGTTTAAGAAGCTCCTGTATTGTTCATCTTCTCTCAGTTATGCTTATACAGCTGATCACGTGGAGTCCATCCATATGTAAACTAGCTTAATTAAATGATCTGGGATTAAAAAAAAAAAAAGGTGGTGGGGGGGAAATACCTGCAAACCACACCAGAACCACCACCACACTGTTACTGATCTGCCGGGAGATGAAAACTGTGAAGCGAGCATGTTCATCACTTTCCAAATGCTGACCAGTAAATTTAGTTAACCTGGAAAAAAGAACGCCCAGTATAATTTCTTAACCTTTTTATCCTATTACTTGATGCTCAGAGACATTTTCCGTAGATTCCAGGTAGGACTTGACTGTTCAGGAGAACTTCTAACATCTTACTAGATGCTTACCTATTCTTCAGAGTGTGCCCTGTGATTCCCTCTCCGTTTGGCATGTATGAACTCCCTGGCTTCTGTCATCATGTTGGTGAATAGGGGAAATAGTTGGACTGTGACTGACTAATGTTGGTTGCAGTTTTATACATGCACTTTGTAAACGTAGTGTGTGAGATACATGAAAAAAACTGATGAAATCTGGTAGAAACCACTCAGGATTAATTTGGGGGTTGTTGAGCCCAGGGAGGATCATAGAGAAGGAATATTTGTACTTTCCCTGCAAGGAACAATCCAGAAGAGTGAATGTTTGAATTCAATAGCTGTTAAGCTCAACTGAATGGTGCTTAAAACAGATTAGTTGTGTGGACTGAAGGAGAGAAGAGTTTTAAAGTGGAGTTTGAGACCTCCAGGCAGCCTTTCCTATGTCAGTAGAGTAATGTCTTCAGTTTCACTTGGTCTTCAGCCATGTAACATGTAATGCTCACTTGCTAGTGTAGTCGTACTTGCAGCCTGTTTTATCTCCAATATCTGATCAAAGAAAAATATTAAGTTGCTAATTATTAAGTTTTGGCTCTTGTGTCCTAGCCTTTCTCATGCCTCTTATTATGGCATAGTCTCTATTAGTATCTAGTTACATGAAGTGTTGCCAACCAAGGTGAAGTGGTGCATGAATTGTCAGTTCTTGAGAGGTGCAGAGCAGTTCAGTGGTAAGGCTGTGGTTTTTTTGCTCTGGCTCATATCAGAGCAGTGTTTGTCAACTGAGCATTTACCTGCCAAGTGACAAAAAAGCAGCTTCTAACATTGGAGGCAACTGCATACAGCTGCATTGCTAAAATCAAAATCCTTATTGATGCGGTATTTCAGGATCTGTCTTCCCTGCCCTCCCCCCCTTTTTCATTTTAAAGAGTACATGGTCATAACCTTAGGAGCAAGCACAGGAGAACATGGATGCATATAAAAGTTTGACCTGCTAAGGAAAGCTAATAATCTATTCAATCCCAGTGTCTGTAGGAAGGAATGAGTTATTAAATGACATCTTGTGTTTGTTTTCTGTTGTTAATACGATGCAGTCTCCTCTGGACCTTTCTGTTCTCTGTAGGGGCATTTCAGAGGTGCTCCTGACAGTTAGGTTACCTTGGTTGGTTCCCACCCCAGCGATTTTTGAAACAGCAGTGTGGAAACAAGTCACATGTAGAATACGTGGTGAGGTTTGAAAAAGGCTTCCTGTAAAAGAAAGATAAGCCTTGATCCTCCCGCTTGATCCTCAAGCAGTTGCCCTCATTTGGCAAGCTCTTTGAGCTAACCCCGTTTCCTATTGCAATACATCTGGGTCACTGGAAAAATATGTGTTTAGGAGGAATGCATGAGGTAGGCAAACCAGATTACATCATCCTCAGAGCTTGTCAGGCCATGACTGCTTTCTAGCTTGTACTGAATCTTGTTCAGGGGAATCCAGGTAACTTGGGTGATATTTTCATCCAGTTCATGCTCACAGAGAAGAGTGAGGGCTCTTAAAAACTGTATTCTGAGCATTTATCAGATTTGTACCAGGTTACATCAGGAGGAGGTAGGTCAGAACACTTGATTCATCTTTAATTCATTAAACTAGTCATTTAGGGCACTTGTGAAGTGTCAGTTGCTTGTGGTAACAGTGGAGTATCCTGCTATTTATATAGCCAACACCGTAAGTCTTGCCTTTGTAGTTGCATATTAAAGTTCTGGGTACATCAGATGGTACAACAAAACTTGTTTGTTTGTTGGGGAAAAGGTGTTCATGTGCCTTCATGTCTTCTAGGTGATAATGTGCAATACACATTTACACAGGAGCAATACCACGCGAAACCCAAGTAGTTTGTTCAGGTACTGGGTAGCATAAAAACTTATAAGGATTGGTGGTTGGGTGGGTGCAAAACCTCCCTCTCTATGATTCAGATGCCTTGATCTTTCTGTGCTTGTGTCATGCCATGCCATTGAATTAGTCCCGTTTGCAACAGAACATAAAATAAAAATCCAAATGGAGGAGAGAAAAGCAAAACAAAGGTGGTGTGAACTAAATAGAGTTTCTGTAATTCTCAAAACTCACTGTTGTGAAGTAGTGTAGATGGGGTTTAATGATCATATGTATTACTGGTTTACATGTCTCCTTCTACTTGTACGATGAGAGGATAATAAAATCATTGTAATTCCATTTCTGCTCATTTTTTCTGTCTCTCTAATCTCTCATGTAAATCTTTTTGATACGTGGAACATGAATCCCCTGAATGAAAGTAATCAACCTCAGTAATGGAGTACTTTGTGCAGTGACTTGTTTCCAATAAGACTTGCCAAGACTCTCCAAGAGGAGGCAAGCATTAAACACATTCATCAGGTTGTATGTACACTGAATCAAACAGAATTCATATTCATGAGACTGTTTTTCCTCTTGGAGTATAGGTTGCCTTACCAGGCATAACTTAACTTTGATTTTTCAGGACATTTATTTTCTGTATTTTATTATTAATACCTTGGAAGCTGTAACCTAAGAAAAGGTGGTGGTGGGTTTTTTTATTGGTATGAAGTGAGAGTCAGGGAAGGGAGAACTTGTCTTGTTGCTGAGGAAAAGTGCTGAAATACAAGGACATCACTTTCTTGCATACATTTACGCATCCATGGAGTTCCAGGGCTGACTGGTGTTTCCTCTGCACTGCTGGTAGTTGTCCCTCCTCATCCATTTCAAAAAGTTTGTTCTCCAACCTGGTCCCAGAGTCCTTCATGTTGTTACCCAGTTCCTTGGGTGGCACTGGGAGAGGCACCAGCGTAGGCACGGTTTCAGAGGCTGCTGCTCCTTGTCTATGTTGCAGAATTACCATAGGAGCAGATATAAGTTAGTGGGCCACTGGCATTTGCTTAGTGCTGGTGCTATTACCATTGTCATTTAAGCAATAATATTTAATGAAGAGCATCTTTTTGTAGGGAAGAGTGATGTAGGTAGGCAGGGCCTTGCAAAGTGACTCAGCCTGTTAGGAAGTATCAGCAGGAGCTATTAAAATGTCCTGAAAATACAAGTGTTTATTGTCAAAGAATGGTGAACAGAGATCTTGAATTTTGACTCTAACAACACACAAGATGAGCAGTTCTTTGCATATTGTGTATTCAAGGTGTGTGTTACCACGTACCATTTCTTTGCTCTTTGCATGGAGACTGCTGCTGTCTGCTGAGGCAGGATAGAGACAAGTAAGGAGAGCAGAGTGCTGTGAGGGTAACACACCACACTCCCTGCTTGAAATGATGTGTTAAGTCACAGTAATACTATTAAATTGCTATAGCTAAATGAGGTTTGTTTTCAGGTATTAAGATACATAGCCGGTGGACCTTCTGTCAAGGGACTCCAGTTGAAGACCTGGGAATTCTGTAATGTTTCCATCCACATAAAGTCTCTAAGTATTATCTTTCTCTTTAGAAAGATCTAGTTGTTAATGCAGCAAGCACAGGAGAGGTTGCCTTAAATGAATTCGCCTAGCTTTCAAAAATATTTTTTCAGGTTGATGTAGTTAAATATGCCCACCCCCTCAGCGCCAACGTTACATGTATTCACAGTCTTGATAGGATTTGCACAGAAGACTGCATTAAAATATCAGAAGTCTTTGTAAGACCTGTTTTACTGCTGAAAATTCTCAGTTCCACAGTTAGGCACTATATGATTATAATACTTTGTCATTTAATTCCTCTTTGTTCCTTCTTTCCTTAGCTAATGTATTCTGTAATGAAGTACCTTATTAGAAAGCTACGTTTGTTGTTTCTCTGTGTTATGCTCACACGGACCTCTAACCTGATCCTAGATATTAAAAGCCATACTTGAGTCTTTGTTTTTTGTCTTGTTCTGTTCTGCCTTGAGGAATTTCAAATGTTTAAGTTGGAGATAACTGGGACATCAAAATGCATGGAAACAAAATGGTTACAAATGTTAACACTGGCTTACTGTATATGGATGGTTAATGTGTATTATTAATCCCTTGATAGAAATTCAGTAAGATCAAAGTAACATTTCTAAAAGATGCGGGATTTTTAACCTTTTTTTTTTTTTTAGTGTGTCGTTGTGGGGTGTGAGTTTGGGACTTTTACATTTGCACTTGTTGCGTTTTGGCAGGGAAGGGACTGATGGGTTAATAGACTGCTTTAAATAATGATGCAGGTGTCACCTTGAAATATCTCCTAATGAAAATATTGAATGAGCAGAACAATTATATCCTTGTCCGCATTTATAATCAGAAAATTACTTATGTTGGAGACCATATTAATTAGTGTGACCTTAAACGTAAGTTTGACTTGCGTATTAGTGCACAAGTGCAAAGCCTAAAGGAAAAAAAGTTTGGCGGCAGCTCAAACGCCCACTAAAGACGTGTAGTAAAAATGTCCACAGCTTTCTCATCCTGTTGGCTTCTCTGAACGTTTTAGTTGTACTTCATGCTTCAAATCTACTGCTGATTTTTATTTTTCTTCTCTATTCTCTTTCAGAAAGATGAGGTGTACCTCAACTTGGTGCTGGACTATGTTCCTGAAACAGTATACAGAGTTGCCAGACATTATAGTCGGGCCAAACAGACACTCCCTATGATTTATGTCAAGGTACGTAACTGATAGATGTGGTTAGATGAAGAAGGATATTATAGGAATAGACTCTGTGGATACCTCTTTTCTGACATAATTAGTTTTCGGGAATTTTTAGGAGCGCATACATATTGAGGCAAGGAAAAAAAAAAGAGACTAGCATTATTATTTGTTACTGCGAAGGAAGAATAGAGGCAAGAGTCTTAAAGCAAGCACTCCTGATCTCCCACTTTACAAAAATCTTGGAATGGGTGGGGGAGACCAAGTGTGGGAGAAGTATTTTGGTTTTCAAGCAGCTTAAATAGAGACTGACACCAGCCAGATTAGCAGCTTCAGTTTCCTGAGATGATGAAGACATAATAGTACAAAGGTCAGGAACTGAAAGAGGATGTTAGGAAGAAGTGTGTTCTCTTATGTGTTATCTTCCCCCTTTCTTGGCATATGAGTAAGAGTTCATGTGCTTCTGTTGTGAACATGAAAGGCATATTTTTGTCCCCTTCCCTGCACTTGGAGCTCAGCGGCTCTTGTCTTGAAGAGCTACACAGGATAAGAAGTTTGTGGCCTCAAAACCTCACATAAGTTGTCTGCATCTTTTGTAGTCTTTTACAAAGTGATTAAAATGAATAAAACTTAATTTTTTTTGGTCAAACATGGGACCCATCTGGATTTCATAGTTCCATTTCACATATTGTGGTGACCACAATCCGCATGCTAGTGAATGATCATGTTTTCACATGACATTAACTTTTTAACATGGCATCCAGGTAGCATTAAATGGAAATTAGCAACAAATATTCCCAATTTGTATTGATTTCTCCAGGCTCCTCTTTAAAAGTGTAATGCTTTAACATTACTTAAGAAAACTTCAATTTGATTGAAAGAAGATGAAAGTTACAAATACTAATTATTCCAATAACAGTGTTGTGCCATAACTGTATATGCATAAACTGTAAATGGCATGTCCCCACAATAGCCAGCACTGGTATCTGTTTTTAAGAAAGCACAGAATCTTATCATCCAGCAGAAAGAATTTCTACTGAAAGGTCACTCCGCTTGTTCTGTTGGTGGAACAGCGTGTCTTCAGGTTATACGCTACCCAAAATTTGGTAGCCTAGCTTTTGATAAATTGTTTATATAGCTTTTGTGAGTACTCTTGCCCTAATTGCTTTTCATTATGGGGACTTGAGAAAAATTGTCCTTACTTATCCTATGAGAGAAAATTCTGCTTTAGCTCTTTCATCTTGCTGGATACTGGGGACTTCCTGTTCTAGGTAGCCTGAAAGGCTGTTTTTATTTTTCTGGTAAGGCACGCCTTTCTCATAATCCTGTATTTAAATAGATCACGTTACCTTGATCACATTAAAGCTTTTGCAATTTTCCAGACATCTCAGCTACACAAAGGTCAGATCATACCTATTTGTTTACTTCTGATTGATACGTACCTAGGTAGGCAGAGAACTGCTCTTCCCTGGGTAACAAAGAAGCTATTAAAGAACTGCAGGGAAGCTTTTTCTAGTAATCTTTTTCTTAATTTTTATTTGTAACTTCTAACATGCTGTAAGAAATTCTTGGAAATTTTGGGTTTGCTGTGTGGAGATGAAAGGCATACTTTCTAAATCCTGCATGTGTTGACTTGACTTTTCAAGTTAGCGCAATCTTTTGGATTATTTTGCAATACACTTACACAATGCATACTTAACGTGTCTAGAACAGGCAATTCAGAAAACATGTTTGTTTGCTTTTCTTTGTGCAGAGTTGTGGTTTTGAGAAACAAATATGAAAACTAAAGACCTAGAGCCAAAATTCAGGCGATTGTCTTCACGCTCCTACCTTCCTCACCAAATGAACAACAAAAAACAAGGGATAGAGAAAGAGTGAAACACAAAGATAGTCGTGAAAGTGAGGCAAACACGACCTGATAGCAATATCTAGCAATTGCACGCGGTTTTACAGACCATGAAAGGTGAACTGTGGAGAATGAGCTTAGAAAAGCAAAGCGTGGAGTTGCAACTCCAGTACAATGTCCGGCCTTCAGCTTGATTATTGTTTTTTTTTCTTAATGGAACCTGGGGGGAGACCCAACAAAGATAACAAATGACCTGGCTGCCTGTTGTCAACCTTGAAATAGGGCTTCTGATGCCTTTATAACTGGTATGCTATACAACCCTAATTGCATCCAACAGCTTTTTATTCTCCATAGTGTGTGGCTCCAGCAGGTGGTTATCATCCCCTTGCTCTGAGCAGCTCTTGGCTACATAACACCTCCTCTTGCTGTATTCCTCCTTGCTAAGGGGTCAGTTAGCCTTGGACTGGGGCAGAGCAAACCCTCCCTCAGGATACTTGTTTGCTGTGCCTTGCATAAAATGACTCTGAACAGTTGTTTTTAGCTGCCTTCTCTTTTTGCCCAGAGATTTGAAATTGAAATGAATCTGTTCCCTCACCAAGAGCAAGTAGGAGATTCACTCAAGTGACAGACTGAGACACTACCATAGTCCTTGTCAACATTTAATGTGTTGTTAATAACTTCATCAACTAAAGGGTTTTCTTTGTAGGCTGTTCCGTCTCCCCCCCCCGCCATAACCTGGAATACTTCATTTCTATGAAGAGTCTGATTTATAAAGCAAACTGAAACAACTTTATTTTGTGTATATTTCTTATGACTACCATTATTTATAAATGTTGGGAAACTGGCACAGTTATTTTTTTGAAATTGTGCTCATTTTTGGAAGGACAAATGAACAAATCTGAACTGCATGTGTGGTATGTGGCAAGGTGTGGTTGGGGAAGGTATGCAAATACCTTGCCCATCTTCATAGCACTAATATGCTTTCAGTAGGGTCTTTTTTGAGTGATTTTTGGTTTTCTTCTAGTAAGTGTTTGTGCTAAATTAATTGTTTACTCTGTTTTGACTGTGAAAGCGTGCCTTATGCAATGTTATTGTGTTCCAGTTGTACATGTATCAGCTGTTCCGGAGTTTAGCCTACATCCATTCCTTTGGGATCTGCCACCGGGATATAAAACCACAGAACCTCTTGCTGGACCCTGATACAGCTGTCCTAAAACTCTGCGACTTCGGAAGGTAAGCGCATCTGTGGCCTGAAGCTTGGTGAAAACAGCTTCTTTTAAAGTGAACCTGGGTGCAATTTTGCAAAGAAACCCTCTGAGTTCCTCAGAATGTCTTCACTTGTAGTTTTGAAAGAAAAATGATCGATACTCTGTTTTCCTCTTAAAATTACTTTGAGGGAAGAGCCAGAAAAGGATATCAAGGAGGAGGGAATTAAAATTCAAGCCTGTTATTTATGCAGGTATTAAAAAAATAAAATAAATATGCCATCATATAGGGAAAATACTGCACCATGGAAAATTACAGCCAAATATTGGGATGAAATATGTTTGGGCAAGAGAAGACAGGTGCAGTGGCATGGTAACCTAAAAAGGCTAATGTTACACTTTCATTAGTCTACTTGTATGTATACCAATTCACTTAATATTTCAGGTACTGTAGAGGCTGAAGATCAAAAGCAACACTTGTAACTGAAGCTGTTAGATAGTGGACATCTGTAGCCTAGTTTCCAGCGGCACATTTATTTCCAGTATCCATTCAAGTGAATCACCTTTAGAATCCAGCCCCCGTCTTAGAACTGATACAGAAATTCTGTGAATCTACACTGAGACAGGATACAGATTTTTCTCTGGGAAAGCTGAGTCTTTAGATTGTGCTATAACTTTGCAGACTAAAATAGTTAGGGCTTATGTGTGAGAGGTCACGGAAGCTGCTGTTGCTAAATTCTGCTTGCCTGTCCGTGAGTGGGAATGTCAGATGGTGGTTATTCAAGCAGTGCATCATCATATGCCTGGTGGCTCGGGAATCTCCTTCTCAGCTCTACCTCACCAGTGTTGGAGCAAAATAAGAATCGCACTGAAACTCAAAAGTAACAGTGGATAAAAAGGTGGTACTTCCTATGTGTTAACGATGGGAATTTGTTAATGGTAGTTTCTATATGAAAAACAGAAAACCTGAGACTTTTTAAAACAGGCTAAATGGGTGGTGGGAGGCCTTCTTCCCTGAAGTCTGAGATGAGTTTCTGGAATGTTGGATTGGCTGGCTTGTCACTCAGCTGGGTTTGGTGCTGTTTAGTTGTATGTCATATTTCTGAAAGGGCAGTTTTGTCTTCTGGCTCCTTCCTGTCTAACACTTGGTATTAATTAAGAGAGAAGTATGATACGTTCATAGACTCATGTTCCAAAAGTAATGTGCTCTCATGTTCCTTTATTTTCCTAGATTCTTCCAAAGGTAGTGGTTGGGGCAGTTACTGTAGGTTGGATCCTTTGTGGCTGATCTCTTGCAGTATAAATGAAGCCTTCATGTTAATCATGCACCATTAACATGTGACTACAATGGCAAAGGTTTTTTCCTTTGTCTCCTCATACTACAGTCCCTTAAACAGCAAAGAGACAGAATATTCTGATGGAAAATTAAAAAAAAAAAAAAAAATTAAAAAAAATACTCTCAGTTCTCGTGAGTATCCAGAGCTTTTGAACCTTAAAAAGTAACTACATTTGACTGAACCGCATTCTGTCCTCTGTTTCATTGTAAACAAACCTTTGTACCTGGCAAAAGACAACAGCCAGCCAAAAATCTGACTCCATATATCACCCAGATTGTGTCCAGACACTTTTGCTGTGTCCAGTATAAGGTTGCAGATTGATGGACTGATTTCACAGTAAATCATTGAGTCAGTGGCTTGCATCAGCTTAGAAGAACATGGTACTTCAGCGTTTAGGAATTGGGGGGTGGGTGAAGAGTGCCAAAGCTTAATGTTGGTCTGCACTGCAGTATTGTAAAAGTATTCATTACTGAGAAATTATTATTTTGTTTCCTTTTCAGTGCAAAACAGCTGGTTCGTGGAGAACCTAATGTCTCATACATCTGCTCTCGGTACTACAGGGCACCAGAGTTGATCTTTGGAGCCACCGATTATACCTCCAGTATAGGTATGTATGTGTATTAGTTGAAATCTATACCAACTGCATGAGTTTTTATTCTCTCAACTTAACTCTTAGTTGAGTGTAAAGGTTTCCAGAGATCTTGGATATAATCCCCAGAGGTAGAATTTTATTGTAAATGGTCACGTACAACTTCTTAATGAAATATACCCGTTTTGTAGATGGCTGCTATGATTTCTATGCCTTTTGAGATTTCAATGTCAATTCCATTAGGAGAAGGGCTTTTTTAAGGTATGGGGGGAAATCTGATTTCAAGCAAATAATCCAGGTAATTTTGCCATTTAATTTAAAAGTAGGTTTGAGATCTCAAGCCAGAAAAGCATTTTGATGACTTAAAGTAACTGTAAAGAATGACTGTAGAAACATCAACTACTGCTTCTGGTATGCTGTTACTTAGACACAGATAATTCTGTAACTTATTTACTCCCTTTTTTGTAGGAGGGAAAATGTGGCCTAATAATTGGCTTTAAACTCTCATGACAGTTTTACTATATTGTGTACAGCAGTCTTTCTGATTCAGCTTATTCTGTTAACTTTTGCTGTCCTTTAGTCATTAATTTTGAGCACGAAGAAGACTTCTTTCTAATACCTGGCACGTAGCTGTGTCATGGAAATGTTAGGGAAGCTGGAGGTTTTGGCAGAGGACAGAGAACAGCCGGGTTTTCTTACAGTGGAGTCCTAAAAATGAACAGCAAAATGAAAAGCCATAAAAATGAACAGCAAATGTGTCGGCTGGTGGTGGGGTAACTTCTTCAGTTTTTTAGTCAGGATATTCCCTGGGCTCTTTCTGAGTGCTAGTGCTAGAAAGACAGGACTTAGCTCTCTGATTCCCCAGTATTGTGCTAAGCTTTTAGCTTGCTTATGGACTTGAGTCGCTTAGGCAAGGTTTAATATGTCCAGAAGGATTTGGAGCTCATGATCAAGTCTTGGCAGAATATAACCAGTTAAAGTATGTTTAAAGTTAGTATGTTTTAACTATTGTTAAACCCAATGGCTGGCTGACTCATTTCAACTCTGTGGTTTTGTGAAGACAGAAGCATTCCTGAAGACTTACTTGCTCTCACTAATTTTTTTTCCATTAATTGTTTCTCAGTATGTATTATAGCAACACTTGTGTATCTTCCTGGTAGGAAAAAGAGGCAGGACCATAAGAAGTCTGAGGAAAGTAATGGCACAATAAAAATAATGGGGCAGAACTTACTTAATGATTGGCCGCTGCCAGAATTGACAGCCCCAGTGCTGCTCTTTCTTGCCCCTGGATACCCTAACTCTCATGGTTTACTATTTAATACGCCGATTCAGCTTCAACTGACAAGAGACTTTTGGTTAGGTTAACTTTCTGCTACGTTAATGAGTTGAATCAGCATTACTGTGTAGTCCGATAAGCAGCAGAGCCCAGGTAAAAGCTAAGTGGTGGGAGCTCGTGAGTGAGAGGAAGGCGGCTGATCCGCTGACATCTTTTTGCCAGCTGAGAGCAAATAGATTGGCTGAGCTGCATTATCAGAGTGCACTGGGACAACTTGTTTCAGAGGATAACTGCATAAAACAAATATTTTAGGTGTCACCAGAAGAGACTGCTTTATAGATAAGCCTGTGAAATGTCTCTTGCTCCAACTGTATAATGGCTTTAATCTTGTACTTTTTTTGCAGAACCTTTTTAAAGTTGCTCTTTCCATTTTTGATCTGGTGGTCTCTAAAACAGTTCTAATAAAAATATCATTCTAAAGTGAGGAGTCTATTTTCTGTTTGCTATGTGGTTCAGACTTTCTTGTGCCCCCTCAAAAAAAACCCTGTCCCCTCAAGCCCCTTCTCTGAAACTTGCACAGAATAGCTTGAAAATGAATTTCAGCAAATACTCCTTCCTATCCTTTCTTCCCTACACTTCCTTCCCAACGGAATCTTTGCGTTTGGGAGCTGAGAAGTAATAAAATGCTTTTACAAACTTTGCCGTTTCCCAATGTTCTGCAATATGTTAGAAATTCTGGGGGTTTAGTTTTGTGATGCTGCTGTTTCCAGTGATGGCAAATACCATGGTATTCTTTAGTTCTTGCTAGATAGGCAGCAACAGCACTGAGTGAGAATCTTCCCTATTTCTCATAGGATTGCTCATCCAAACTCAATCAGCATTATTTGTACACCAACCAACAAGCACAGATAGGTTTCTTAAAAGAGGGAGAGGAAGGAACATTTAATTATCAGTACTTTATCCAGAGCTCAAGGCATAGGGAACTGTGAAATGCTTCAGTATTGTAATACTGCATTTTAAACCTTTTGGTTTTAATGTGGACATGCTTGTGTTTTCTAGTTCTTGTTTTCTTCTGAATTGTTAGCACAACAGCCTTTTTCCTGCTATAGAGTCTTTTATGTAAGAATCCACTCGTGTGTGTGGTAACAAAAACTGAAATGTAAGGTAGGGATCTTCATTCTTCTGTTTAAATACACTATCTTAAAACTACATTAAAAATAAAATCAGCGAAGAATATGAAGCCAAAAAGTGTTCAAAGTAGAACTTTTTGTACGTTATCTGTGAGGCATCCAGCTGTTTGGATTCCTAAGGTTTTTGTTGTTTGCTAATGTTACTGCAGGGCTCATGATTGTAGCATGGTGTGATGCAGTAATTATTGGAAGTATTTCTGAGCAAGAAGTGCTTTTTAAACCTAAGCAGTGACACTGTGGTGGCCCAAGACTGACAGTACAGCCAGCCTGCATCATGGCTATTTTAATAGTTAGTCATCTTGTTTGGCACTGTAACCAGGAGTTGCATTAGGCTTTCTGGATTCGTCTAAGTTGTCTTTTAACACATGAATCTGTCCTTGCGACTTTACTTCAGTGTAGCAGAAGCTAAAGCTGATTCCAGGTTGTGTCTTTCCATCCTGGATGTCACAACAGAACTGTAAACTGGCTTTTAACTTCTAGGATCTTGATTATTTCATCAAAGTGCATGACTTAAATTCTAACCCAAAATGTCCCTTTAAAAATAACTCACAGCCAGGGGTAGTGTTTGTTGCACTTTTGTGAAGTACTGCATTAGTGCTGTATATAAATATATATGATAGTAAAAGTAGCATCAAAACATGTTTACTGTGGTTAATGCCTCTGTGTGTGTCATCCAGCAGACCTGGGACTATTATTAAAATAATGACCTGGGAAATGACCTATTCAAGTTTTTAAATAATCCCTGTTGCCAAATAGCTACAAATCAGGCCCATTATAGCTCTGTCATCTGCCTGCATTACAACTTCAAGGGATTTTTTCAATGGTCGGGCACAAGCATTCGTGTCACTTGGTTGTCTTCGTAGCTTGTACAGTTTGGGCTTTCATGCACCTTTGACTATGAATTCTGCAAGTGTGTGCATGTCCCTGAGGCTCGCTGGGGATGGCATGTAGTTTTGTTCCTGCAGCTGATTTGTAGGAGGTTTGGTGTTTTGGTTTTTTTTTTTTTTGCAAACCAAGCTCTTCAGCTATCCCTTGACAGCATTTTGGCTGAAGCTTCTGCCTTGCAGGTCTGTGTGTGTTACGCCATCCTAGGGTATGTTGCTGGCATGCTGCTGGTTGCACTGGTCATCTGAGTGCTGCTGCCTGCTGAAGAACCACGGGATGGCTGCCCACATTCCCCTACAATGTCCTGGGACAAACATAAGGGCTGGAGCCGGGGTGAATGCAGACATACCTGTTACAATGAATGTGATTCTCTTGTATAAAAAGAAGCTGTGCAGTTAAGTTTTACCTCCAGAACACGTTCGGTTTTTCACAAGGTTAAGTGATGGGGCAGTAGAGGACTCAAAAGAACGTGGTGGCGCTTCTGGATAACAAGGGTCTGCTGTCTCAGTGCGTTTTCTCTGTCACTGTGCTAGCAGGAATTGACAGTGTTCCAGAGGGAGAATTTATAGCCACTGGCAGGGAAAGATTGATCTGTGTGGCTGTATCGTTGGCTTCTCTTGCTATATCCAAAAATAAGTATCACACGAAGTTAGTTGTTCACTTTCCTAGCAAGCACTAAGACTGAGAGAGAGAGAATTTCACCTCAGCAGCCTGGAGCAGAAGCTCCTCAGGCCGCATGTGCTGTTGAGCTGTCTCAGTTTCCTGGGGAAGAGCCATCACAAGGTGTGTCCCAAACCTGTTGCCAAACAGTGAAAAGTATTTGCTTCTGTATCTCGGATGACAACTTCCAATGCTGAAAATAAGCACAGGCGTTAATTTACTGGACTATTCTATCACCTGTCATTGTAGTTTCAGCTCTTCATTGCAGAAAAATAAAGATACCTGTGTTTAGCTTTTGTTCCAAGTACTGGAACAAGCATGGCTTTCCAAGCATTTTCATGTTTCGGCCTTACTCTGTCTTCATAATCACTGGATCTGTGGTGGCTTGATGTGCAAAACTTGCACCGACATAGCATGCATGCTTGTAATCCAGAATTTTGCTCTTGTTCTGACATCCCAAAAAGCGTTCCAAACAAGCATCAATGAAAAGCACTTTGTGTTCTGGCATTTGGCAATGAGAAGCTGCTGATTTTACGACTTCCTAGGGCTGCTCTTCTGACTCCTGGTTTCTTCCCGGCTAGTTTGTTTCCACAGTTTCTAGGGCAGCAACTTTGAGTCACCTCCAAGATGAAGTCAGTCCATCAAGATCAACGGATAGTGGGGTAGAGATGAATAGATGGGGGGGAACGTAGAAATGTGAATGTGCCCCATAAAGTGCCAGATAAAGGAAAGGTCTTAATTTGTACTGAATGGATGAAAGCAGGCTCGTCTTTTCTTTTCCCTTTTTTTTTCTTTTTTTCTTTTTCCTTTCTTCATATCCTCCAAATAAGTATTTAGAGGAGCTGGTAATACAGTGAATGGTGCTCATGTGGTGAAGAAGAGCTTCACATCTTGGAAAGGCAGAGTTTGAGATTGTCCACAAATCTCGTTTTTTGCATGGTATTCTGTCACAGACAACTGAAAATGGCCATTGCCCACTTGTGGAATTAAACCTAAGGAGTGTACTTTGCAGCTTGTCCTGCCGGATGCCTTTTTCTGAAGTAAAGAGAAATTTTCCTTTTCTTACCTTCTCTAATGCTGGAATGGCATTGAAAAACAACGGAATTATATAGATGGTATTTGTAGACAAGTTAATGTCCATCCAACAACTGTGAAGATCAATAAAGTAATAGAAACTTAAATTTAAGAAAGTTTTGTAGTATAAGAGGCTATATGAATCTTTGTGTACTTAAATTAGTTCAGGTAGTTCATGTGCTAATGTTATTTACCTTAGGTGTTCTTCAGTCTACAACAGATAACGGCATTAGCTACTGTTACAATGTGTGAAAGCTATCTGAAATAGGCTTATTCGAAGGTTGCTTTTGGATGGCAGTTGCACTTACTATCCATATTGTTTAGACTACGTTTCACCAAAGGTATGAAGGAAGTAGCCTTGCCTACTTTCTTCTACATAAAATTAGTAGTTTTCAGTATTCTCTCCTAAAATTTCATATTGTCCTAACTAGTTTGGCATAAGGATCCTTTGTTGACTTGATTCTTGTTAAGTTTCACTAAGAGTGTTAAGGTTCACTCCTACCTTGTTTATTAACTAGTTTAAAGCATGTGAATGATAGTCATATTTTGCCTTAATTAAATAGTACATACTAAAAAGAAATAGTTCAGAAAATGCTTCTCCTCCCATGGGAACGAGTAGTTACACTGCAAGCTTGCTCTGAAAGATTATTAACCTATAATAGTTAGCTGTGACTGCGCTGAGGAAGAAAAGGGGCTGGGAAGAAACTATCTAAACCTAATATTAACTACCTTCTCACTTCTCTTAAGTAATATGTCGTTGAATATAGAATGTGGTACACTGTTTACTGCAGGCTTGAGAAAAATTTTACCATCCAAATTTGGAAGATAAATTTTAAAATGCCAGAGTCAAAGGGAAAAAAAAAAAAAAAAAAGGCAAACTATACTGGAGTGAAATTTTAGTCCTGTTAAAAGTCCATGGCATAAATTCCATCAAGTTTCAGCAGAGCTGAAATTTCCCAGTTTCTTCCTTTTTGTACATTGTTCATCGGAGTTGTATAAATGCCTGTGTAAATTGTGTTTTGTTGCTATCCCTGCTTGGAGCTGCTGAAGTTGGCTTCCTCTCTCTGGCTTTCGTTGAGGATGCTTCAAGGGTTCGTTCACTTCCTTGCCTAGGGAACACTGCCCAAGTCCTATTTTGGAAGTTGGTGAAATTACACTCCTGGAAAAAAGTTGGGGATTTTGGAATGCCTGTAGCTTATTTCAGTGTATGTTTAAAGTGTTAGCAAGTAAAATCAAGGAAAACTTAAATAGACTTTTAACAAGGCATTAAAGCACCTGACTTGGAAGATTTCACTGTGCGAGGAATCACTACATACATTTCTAATGAATTTGTTGTATGTTTGATGGATTAAACCCATCAGAAGTACAGCAAGTATTCCTCAGACTTCCCCATCTATTTCCTCATCACATGCATCCTTTCTTTTTCTCCTCTCTCCCCCTGTGATGCTCTCGGCTTTCTTGTGTACCCTCTGCTGTTTCTGCTTGGCCTTCTTGCTCGAACAATGACCTGCTCATCCTTCAACTTATTGGCAGCTGCAGTTTGTCAGGGTGCAGGCAAGTCCGGCGCGTCCTGCGGGGACTGAGCCCTCCTCTCCTCAGCAGCAACACTGATGCACGCTCTCCCCGCTGTTTTTACAAAACTTCTGCAATGGATATGAGACTTCTGCCTTTCAGACTTGGCTGAAATTGGCTGGTGGAGTGTGAAGACATTTAGAGAGACTGGGAAGGGATAAAACACTACAAAGCCAACTTCATGGAGCAGCCAGACCAGAAAGTTATTTAAAACAGTTTTAAAAAACCACAGTCTAATTTGAAAAAAGTCATGCTAGCGTAGTTTCAAAATTTTTAAAGGAAGTGAGTTGTAAATGCTGACTAATTCTGATGTCAGCTTTGGGTTTGCGTACATTCTGTCAGATACTTTTCTTTCCCGTATATTCTTTCTTTTTCAGTGCAAAAGAAGGATTGAGGTTGTAAATAATGATTATAGCTTTGGGGTACAACTTGTTCTGTATACTCAGTCTAAAGAACTCAGCTTTTTCAAAACCCTGTAAGCTGCCTTTTAAGTTACAGTACTCTGACTGCTTAGTACATTTAATCCGTTTCTTCAACACTTCTGAAGAAATCTGTGCTATCTGTTGAACTGTTGTGTCATTTCCTATAAACCAAACATGCACGGGATGACATAAAAAGTGATTATTTGCATCATCTGTTGTTGTATGTGTTGGTCCAACAGCAGGAGCTATCAGAAGGATGTTGCTTAGCAGTCGGATGCAATTAGATGTTCTTTATGTGATGCCATCTTTATTTGTTGTCCAAAAGAGATCTTAGCACCTTGGTGGCCATGCCAACTTCTATTACATATGACTAAGAGATCAAATAGCATAATCTGGTTTGTCTGCTTGTTGGAATTCAAGACTCTAACTTCAGGTTGTTTTTGGTTGCTGTTTGTATTGTAAGTAGTTACTTTGTTAGGAAAAACCCTGATGCGATGTTTGTACTAAGGCATTATGTAAAAATGCATCTATCTGACTTGGAGGTGAATGATTTTTGAAAGCTGCAGTATTGAGCAGTGCTTGTTGTCTACCGTATGTTACAGCTGAACTGTATCTTTCTTGAAAAGAGGGGGAAGTATTTTTGCATAGCCCTGATCTCTTTCATTTAGAAATGGGGGAAGGAAAAGTCTGTTCTAACTGGCAGATTATTTTGTTATCAGTCTCGAATTTCTGAAAGGGTTTTTTAAATTATTTTTTGCGTCCATCTCTAGAGATTGTGACAAAGTGATAATAGACTGTTTAGAGAATTGTCAGAGATGTTATCCTTACACAGACCTTTAGTCACAACTGACAGTGTTGTGTGTATCCTGCTTCCCAATGTCATAGTTTAAATACCCTAAGGGAATAAGGATCTCTGTCGTAGTGTGGGTTATCTCGGGTTGGAACAGGCCTCAGGAGGCAAATTCTCTGGGTTTTGAGTTGTGGTGGTCTCACTGTTATTTCACAAGGAAGGTTAGCTCGTAAAAGTAGGCGAGAGTTCAAAGAAAGATGGGTGGAGGGGAACTGGTTTGGTTCTTTTCCGTTTTGGGGCATTACAGTATTGTACACTTTACAAATCTTCTTCACAAATCTTCTTGTTGATTGCTTGTTTCAGGTTAGATTCTAGTGTAAGGTTTCACATATACATTGAAAAAATGGTGACTTTCTAGGAAATCTTATAGTCAATCTTGTATTTTGGAGAAACAGTTCTCTGCATCTAGGCGCAATACTTTTAGCGTGTTGAGCAGCTTAAACTTCAGTATTGGGTATGCAGTTACAGCAAATTGTGACAAATATCTGGTATGCAGTGTTTACTTCATTTGCTTAATTAGATTTTTCATTCAAATTAACGGTGTTTCAAAAATAAAATGCTATATGCTGTAGTACACTTAGATGCATTCTTAAGTTGCTGTTGTAGTATTGAATTGTCTTCATATGTAAGAAGATATACCTATAATGGATTATGAAAATTTTCTTCATGTAGAGGAGTAACTGCTAGTGACTACTCATGGCTTTTGGCATACATATGAAAATTAGTTGATGGCTTCTTCTGTGGATGTTGTTGACCTGATCTGTGACTTGCAGTTCTCTTGTCCAGCCAAGTTTGCAAATGGAATTGGGATAAATATTAGGTCTTGATGTGACTGAGTTAGAGAAGCTGTCTACCAGATCCCTTAGTCATTGTGTACTGCAGGATACAAGTAATACTTGCAGTACTAGTTCATTTGCTAGTGTATGTATGTATGTACATATGGATGAAAAACGGAGTCTATTCAACATCCAGAAACATTAAAAACATCAACCATTATGGTAGATAATACCTATGCATAGTTCGTGATCAGTGTGGTTTAAAAACATCACAGGGTTTTGAGAAATCCTTAATTTTCAGATGGCAAATGTTCTCAGGTCTTTACCTTACATGTACAAGTTTTAATGCCAATACATTATGGTGTTGAACATTATATTCCAGTTCCCATTGTCTTATGGTTTGACTTCTAAGACTGTCTGCTTGATGTTGCTTTATGACAGGTATCTGTGTTTTCTAGAATAACATTTTGGAGAGGAACGTTTTTTATTTTTAGTTGTGTTACACACAGTATTCAACATGGGAAAGAAGAAAATAAGTAGCTTGAAACTGCTGTATTTTTATATAAATGGCCTAATATGTACCTTTTACTGATACCTTTCCCTGTCCTCCACTTCTTTCCTCTTTTCAGATGTGTGGTCAGCAGGCTGTGTATTGGCTGAACTGTTACTAGGACAACCAATCTTTCCAGGTGACAGTGGTGTGGATCAGTTGGTGGAAATAATCAAGGTATGGAATTTTAAGTGGTTTTTTTGAATGCATTGTTCCTTGGGAATCAGCATGAAAACATGCATTATTATAATCTTGTCAGCTTATATATTCTGTCACCATTGTATAGGGTGTTGCATGTAAACCATGTTTGAAAACACTTCTCATGCTTTTTTGACCACGTGGTGATCTTTATTTGCCCCTCTTGCAGTCATGCATATGATATATCATCATTTAATTACATCAATTTTTTCCCTCTTAAAGGATTGCACTTTCAGTGTGCTTGGAAGTAGCGCTTACATACTGAGCCAGTATTTATTAATGTGTGATTTTTCATTCTTTAAGAATCTGGCTCTTTTTCCTTTGTTGCATGCAATTAGTACTTGGCTTTGAAAACAGTGTTATTAAATTTCCTTTTGACAGATTCTCCACATACGTAGCCTTCTTTTCTTCCTTCCTTCCTTCTAGCTCTTTGAGGTGAAAGGTGAGAAAAGGCATTCCTTTTTGCAGATGGAGGATTGGGAAATGTAGGACAAAGATACCTTTTGCCTTAAGAATCTTGTTTTTCAAGTGAAAAAGACCTAATGTTTCAGAATACATAACATTTATATATCGCTTATGTCCAAACACATTTTGATTGATTTCATTTGGTAAGCTGTGAATATTCTGTGATTCTCAAATTAGAGGCACGGAAGAATAATTCATAGCTTAGAAGATTGATGTCTGACTTGCCAGCACCCTAGTCTCCCCCGTCTCCTTCAACTTCTGCAATGAAGGAAGCAAGATTTCTAGAAAGAGAGCAGAATATTTTTCCTCTGAATCTATACTATGCACTTAATAAGATGGGAGTATTACAGAGGATAAGATGTGTGCACATGCTGTTCGGCTTTACTGATTTCATTGCCACAAGGGGACTGTATTAAGAGAATTTCCTCCTTAACTGCTACCTTGATGCGTGTATATTTGTGTGGCATGCTGTGAAAACCCCCTCAAAACCAAAATGTGTGGGTAGAATAGTAGGGCTTCCTACTTGCATCTATGTTATTCACTAAAAGAGCTGCTGTTGTCTTTGTCCCTGTCCTAACAGAGTGTATGACACCAACCAGTGCCAAGTGGTCATTCTCCTGCATGGAGGACATGGGCTGGTGAGGCTCACTGTTTCTGTGGCCTGCCCTACGGTCTCAGTGGGGTGTTCTCTCACCTTTCTAGGCTCTTGCCACATCTACTCCAGCCTTTGACCATGTAAACCTAGCTTCTATTACAGTGAGTTTCTGTCTGTCCTGCTGGAAATCTTCCTGTCAACAGCTTTCCTCTGGAGGCTCCATGTCTTGCACTGACTTCTCTACGACTTTCTTGATTTCTTATTGTTGCCTTTCTGCCCAGTGTATTTCAAGTTCAGCATACCCAAGTTGGGGCAGGTTCCATATGAAATACTAGTGGAAAACTAGAGTTGCTGTCAAAAATAAAGCTGATGATGGCACAAGTGACATTTTTTTTCCTTTTGCGAAGTGTCTTGGAGCTCTTTGCTACACTGGTTTTGTGAGATGTGAAGTAGTCCCTGTGAATCTTTCAGATGGCCACAGCTCCTCAGGAGTTTGTGCAATAACCTGTGGCATTTGCCTTTGGACGTTTTCCAAAAGTCCTGTTTTGTTTCTTGATTAATGTCTGCAATCCTGAGAAATTAATGAGGTTTTTTTGTAAATACAACTGTTTATCACAGTGACAGTCCTTTAAGTCCTTCTGTGGCTCAATCAGAAATCTGAGAGTAGAGGGGCCTTATCAGCAAAACAATAGTGCACTGCCTAGCCATTTCTTTGATTTTCACAAATCAGGAAATAGATATCCTCTCATTACTGACATGCTTGCCAAGCAGAGTTTGTGGTTTGGTTCAAAGTTTGCTAAGAGCTGTTATCATCAGTTGGATGTTTTCAGTTCTGCACTACTGGAAGTAAACATCTGTGAACTAAAAATTTTATAGCACATACGTGCTCTGATTGTGATGATTCTGCTTTGTTTACACTTAAGTTGTATTGAAGCAGAGGAATACTTTAATAAAAACTGCTGATAGCCTGTGTACCATCTGTGGTTTCTTTAAATGACAGTACCATGAGCGGCATGATAACTTTTATTCACCAATTCATAGCTGAATACAGAGTACTGGCAACTAATGTTATTTCTCACGACAACCGAACGAGTATCCAGTATAAAGGCTTGAATTTCAGTAAATTATAGTTTGAGATGTTGATTTTCACCTCCACAGAAACAAATTTCTGCACCATTTCTTTAAATGTAGAAAGGGGGATACTGAATGATCTTCCACACCTGCGTTGTCTTGGGGTTTTCTCATCTTCTGTGAGATATGTTGCCCCCTATGCATAGAAATTAAGTGAAACAAATGTAGGGATAACTCCATTTTACAGTAAGCCTGATCTCTTCAGTTAAAAAGTTACAGTACTGAGTAGGTTTTAGGAAAGTCTGAGAGAACAAATGCTGTAACAGTAATAGTCATAAAAAAGGATATTCACTGAATTGTTAAGGAATTATGATGGAAAATGTGAGCCTGAATGGGAGGGTGGCATGAATGTTTTTCTGCCTGTATAGTTGTTACTGAGGCAGCGTATGTTCTCACGGCAACACTGGAAGAGAGAATGAGCGCAAACTGCAGAAGCGGACTGTTTTTTCAATGCCCTTGCCTACGAAATCTTGTGTTGTGAAGTTTTGTATGAACTATTCAGAAAAGCCCTGGCAGAAGGGTAAGGTGAGAATGCAAAGTTATGATTGAGAACACTCCATTGGAAATCAACAGCTGTGAGAAATTGTCTAGGAAAATACATGAACTGGGCAATGAGGTGCTGACCTTGTAATGCCATCCCACTGTCAAGTATTTCTCATAGTGGGAGTAGAGGGAGAACGGCATGTTTCCCTCAAATTTCAATCTTTTTGAGAATGAAGAAAAAGTAGAAAGTGAGATCCTTAGTTTTTCATTCTGCCAGCTGTTGGCAGGGATCTGTCCCATCTACTGTGTATCCCTTAAAAGTGACCAATAATCAAATTGAGCAGATTTGTTTCTCAAATCTGTAAAGAAGTCATGAAACATTCTGTTCTTCTCCACTCTCAGTATGATGCTTAAATTCGGCTTAGGTTTGAAAGGTTAGCATAAAACCTGCAACCTGTGTTTATTGAGCGAGCTTGGGTTCTGCACCCTCAATACAGTTGAAGACGTATGGAACTCTGCGGCATAAAAATCACCAGAAACGTTGTCTTGTGCATAACATGTAAAACATTAGATTGCATAAGATTTCATTCAGAATATGATTCATTTAAAAAATATTTTCACAGATGTTGTCCACCTCTTCCATTTGCTGCCACAGAATACTACTATTAAAGCTTTCATTATAACACGGACTTATTTTAATGCTAGTTGGCCACAGGAGAAGCAGAGCTGTGGGATCTGCCAGTTGTAGAACAGCATTGAACTTCACAGAACTTCACACAAGAAAGTTGCAGGCTGGGACCTGTGAGCTGCTGTTTGACTGTCTTGGAGTCATGTTTTTGAGATAGCTTCCTTGGAACTGTATGTCTGAAACTTAAGGGGAGAGAAAATGGAGTATTTTAAAATCCCAAAAAGGGCTACAGTAAAAAAATATTTATCCACACATTTGGAAACGTATCTGACTTTCATCCCTTAAATTTACTTGATTCCACTGCAAGAGAGGTCAGCTAGGAAACTTTTCTGCTGGTTCCTATCAATTTGAGCTGACTGAGTCACAGTCACTCCTGTAGCATTTTTTTGAGCCAAGATAAATTTTTCAGTTGTCTCTTCAGTTGCTTACTCAGCTTTGATTGAATTAATTTGAGTTCATTTCGCAACACAGCAATTGGCTGCTACACCTGGGTATGAATTTTTTGCATTAGACTGGAGAACGACTTCAAAATGCCATCACATTAAAGTAGTCCTCCCTTCTCATGCAGTTCTTGATGACATCCCCTCTGTAGCTGTGTTCATGAAGATAGAATTTCTGTGATATGTTAGTCAGCACAGCTTGTCCTTCCTACAGACTGTATGCCCAACATCCTCAGTCCCTTGCTGTATCAGAAGCATTTTTGGCCTTTGTCAGATTTTAATTCACTTTCAGCAGTCTTCATATGGTTTCATTTCAAGCAGTCTTGCAAGATCTCCGTCCAGTTTCACCTGGAGTTTCTCCAGGCCTATTGCATATTTGCCGACTGCTCTGAAAAAACTGTGCCCCTCTAGAACCCATGGCATCCCATTCATGTGAATCAAAAGACAGACCCCTTCTTTTTAGCTGCTTTTTCTCTTGTTCCTATTTCTTTAAAGATGGTCTTTCCGTATGTTCTCAATCTGGCTGGGAGAGAAAGATCTCTGTGCGCGTATCCCTGACAAAATGATATTCGATATTGGGAGATACTGTGTTGGACCTCCATCTGAAGAAATAATTTAACCCAAGTACATTCTTCTTGAATACTTACACTATTACAGGAGAGAAATCACGTGCTGCGCTTTTTTCAAAGTTTGATCTTGAATGGTGACTCTTCCTCGTTATTTTTAGCTCTTGCTGGCTATTCCAAATGTTAGGTTATCCCATCGCTGGTAATATCTCAAGTGGGTAACCCTATATATTCATTAAAATTCATGCCCCTACTGGCTTTTGAGTGACATCTCCTTCAGAAATGTGCTCAGTTTCTGAAGCAGGCACAGTGGCAGTGTGGGTTTCATCAGTGGTTGCGTAAAGAAATTATGCATGAGTAAACACTATGCCTTAGGGCAGTCCCATCTCCGATGGAAGGGTGAAACCCAGCAGCCCAGGAGGGTTATAGTTGGCACTTCCCTATTTAAAATCCACAGTGCAAGCGGGATACTGCTGCGTACAGCTCAAAAGAAGGAGCTGTTAGATTTCAAGAGGTGGGATTTTTTTGAGATGCAGTCAGGGCAGACTCCTCCATAAATCTCCAACCTTGTGCATACAGCTTGCAGTGCCTGCAGGACTGCTGTGCCCCCTGTGAAGTCTTGGGAGGTTGGGGGCATTCCCTGCCCTCCTCCCTCTCCCCCCCAGATCTTCAGCGCCCTGAAACCATTAAGGGAAAACTGGCAAGGATATGACCACCAAACTAAAACATTCTCAACCACAGTTCCTGCAGACAGTGGTTACTCTTTACTCACCTTGCAAAAAGGGACTCTCGGAAGCATAGTGGTTTTGTTTCTAAGATAATAACTACCTTTTGAAAAGTTCTGTTTAGTACCTTCCCCCTACTCCCCTTAAAAATGGGGAAGAAAAAAACAAATCATCTCTGTTAGAAGAATGAAGCAACAATAATTGTCTGAGCAGCCCTGGAACATGGGGAGGACAGCATCTGCCAATCTGCCATGCATTGTCTACCAGAAATATTTCTTCCATATGCTGCAATCTAGAGTATGAGATGCATCAACTAACTTGTGAAAACTGCAGGAAAGGGTGGTGGGGGAGGAGGTTGCTTGTTTGGGGTTTTGTGGTTGTTACCAGACTGTGTGGTTATTCCTTGCACCAAAACCCACATTTCATGGTAATTTAGAAGTAATAAAATCTTTTTTCCATAGTTCTCTGGGCTGGGGGTGGCAAGGGGGAAAAAAAACATATTAAAAGACAAGCTCAATAGTATCAGGAATCCTATCCATGTGTAACTTTTTGGTCTCTGGCAGTTTTACTGAGCCGAATGCTAAGTATAGACTGCAATTATAATATATGGCTCATGCTCAAATGTCAAGGTACTATTTTGGGCTGAGTTTTTGAAATAAAATAAATTCAGTCACAGTAGTTAATGGGGAGAGAGGAGCCATCTCTTCCGGGAGAATAAGCAGTAGGAGAGCGTGTTTCATTTTATTGGATGTGGTCCTGTGCTGAGGACCTGCCTGCATCTGACAAGGGCTTTCACATGGGTTCTCTCTCCTCGCCCCTAAGGGAAGTCTGCTGGCATTTTTTTCCCCTGATGTCCCCCCACATCACAACTTGGCTGTTCCTGTGCCTCATGTAATTCGTCACTTCCCAGTGCTTGCAGGCAGGCAGTGCAAAAAAGGTTGATGAGCAATTACATTCATGTCAGTGGTGACAATGGGTTTCTTCCTATTCCTGATGTATAGCTGCTCTTATGTTTGCGAATAGAAGAAATCTCTATATTTAGTTGACTTTCATTTTGTTTGACGAGAGTGTTTTTGAAAGAAAGTGTATATAAAATGGGTAATTTTATTTCATTTTCTACCACAGACCTCTTGGAAGTATTTCAAAGCTGACCCATGTTTACTGCTTGAGATGCCTGCACCATGATTTTTTTTTTTTTTAAATAACTATTTGGCACACCTCTCTCAACTTTCTGAAGAGGTGCAGACATGTTTGCAGAAGTATTAAATTATGCCATCTAGTAAGCCATACATGCCAGGCTTTCTGGAGCACGTTTCCTCGTAAGCTTGCACAGTTTTCCCAGGGAAGATCCCTATACCGCTATAAGCCAGGTTTCTGACTTTAATAGCCACCTTCTCCAGTTCAGTCATTACCAGCCGGAGCTTCTGAACCCTCAGTGTCCCTATACTTTTACCTGATTTTTACATTTTGGCAAAGGTTTAGCGGTAATGATGGTTGTCAGAAAGGGCCTTTATTCCACTGGGGTAGTTTGACACCCTTGCAGTTTCCTCTTCCTCTGGTGTCGGAATAGTGGGGATTTGGTCATCAATAACTCGGTGCAGTTTTGTACAGTGAAGCCAGGTGTGGACAGCAGCTGTCTTCGGTACTGGGGTGTAACTAAGGTTTCTTTTGGAGCTGAATATCATCCATCTTCTCCTGTGAAAATTCGATTATGAGAACATAAAATGAAGATCTTTATGTTATTTGTGATCAGATTCAGGGTTTATTTCAGGTTCATAAATCTCCCCTTCTTGTTTGATAAGGATGACATTATTGGGAGCCTGTAGCTTTTCTTTAATTGCTTGAGATGCATACCATTACCCTACCTTCACAAACCCTGTTCTGCAATTAAAATTACTTGGGGAGCTTCATCTATTACAGATTAATGTCAAGGAAAGACTTCCCAGAAAATACTTGTGAAACCCATTGTGTTCAATTTTTGTCCTAAGAGAATCAGAGCAGTGTCTGCTTTCTCAGCGAGTGTATTCTTTATTTAATCTTAGTAGATAATGTTTCTTTATTTTTATTTAAGATGATGATAACAATCGGGAATGAAGGCCAAGACTAGCTGACCTGGTTTCTTCCAGATCCCCTGTAGTCTCACATAGATACCATTCATTCATTCAGAAGTTTAGTCTTCATTCAAGATACAGTTGATTCCATCAGACAATTACATTTTTATTATTCTAGTACTTATTCTGGTTTGGTTCTCTCTCTTGTTGCTTCATTCTTTTTTTTAAATTGGGCACTTTAAAAAAAACAAACAAAAGTTTTCCTTGACAATATCACCTTTCATAAGACTATCCTCAAGAAGTAGGATAATATGTGCTAATCTGCATGGACCTGAATAATTCAGTATTGCACCCTGTATTTCTTAAAAGCTTTCTGACCTTTGCAAGATCGGGGGGATCTTATCAGTGTACAGAAATATCTGAATGGAATGTGCAAAGACGAGGGAGTTGGGCTCTTTTCTTTGGCATCCAGTGGCAGGACAAGAGGCAATGGGCACGAGTTAAAACATGTGAAATTCAATCTGAATACAAGTAAACAGTTTTTCCTGTGAGGCGGGTCAAACGCTGCAAAATGGTGCCCAGAGAGGTTGTGGAGTCTCCTTCCTTGGATGTACTCAGAAGTTGTCTGGACATGGTCTTGGGCAACCAGCTCTCGCTGGTGCTCTTTGTGCAGAGGGGTTGGACCAGATGACCTACAGAGGTCCCTTCCTACCTCAACCATTCTGTGAAACCTCTCTCCAGGGAACATCTGCTCCATAGTATTTTCAGAGTTGGTATAGCAAGAGCAGCTGTTTCATGGAGTAATTCTGCCAAAAATGTGCAGAGTAATTTATGCTTCTCCTCTGCATTTCAAACAGAAAGAGCAGTCACATATATGAGTTTTAAAAAAGAAGTTTGCCCAGTTTTTGCAGTAGCTTAAATGATTGCTGTTAACTCACCAAGGTTACCTGAATGTATTCCTAATGTACTGAAAACTTGGTGTGAATCTCTGAGGTACAACTTCAAAATCATGTAGCAAACAGTGTTGGCGGGTGGGGAGACGTCCACCACAGGACCTCTGCAGTTATGTCAAGTACTTGTACAATTTTACAGTTTATCACTTTATTCATCCCCCACTTTTCTTCTGGATTGTGATTTGAATTTGACACAGTCTTTAAAACTTCTGTTGTTCTTACTATCTACTTTACCTCTTTGAGTTTTTTCTTTGGGATTTTGGGGTTTTTTGGAGATTTTTTTTTTCTTTAATCTGCCTTCAGTACAAATTGAAAGCACAATCTGGTTTTACAATCCAGAGAGAACAAAGTAAATGCACTGAGTCGCGAATATAAGTCCCTTTTCCTTTTGTACAGTTATTTTGTGTGTCAAAGGCTGCTATGTAACTGAAAGGTCAGGCGATCCCTTCTTTCAGCTTGCATGATCCCTCTTCAGTACCTTTTTTTCCTAAGCATTCATGAAACGTTAAGCTTGCTTAGGTGCCTGTGCTTGAGCTTAGGAGTTGCTCCCTCCCATCATTTGGAGTTACAGATGTGTTTTTAGTGAAATGTGTGAATAGACATTGTGGATCCATTTGTGAAATTGCCCTTGCTTGCCTAACCTGAATTCTCACTGATGCTCTAGGCAGTCTTTAAATAAAAGATTCTTGCACTGTGTAGGATCCTGTTCTGAGCAGCTGTGTCACCTGAGCCAGTTTGCTAAATTTTGGCTATATATTAGAAGAAAATCTACTCTTTGCCTTTTCTTAGGAAGGCTATTAAAGGAATTTTTTGAGGAGGAGGGTAAAGAAGGTAAACATGCTTTTAAAAAAGTCCTGTTTATACTAGGGAGGCCTGAAAACTTAGCTTCTAGAGACGGTGGGAGAGCAATGCAAGTTACCTATAACTTTTCAGGAAGTTAATTTAACTAATCAAAAAAAAAAAACTTCCAAGGTTTTGAAAATGGCTTTTATCCCGAACTGGGGTGAAAATAATATTTGCAGGTGTGAAATCCCCTCACCTTTTAGAACTGGAGAGTGTTGAGAGTTGCAGTCATCAAAGCTTTGAGAGCGGCACCGTCCTGGCAGGCTGGCAGCTGGGTGGCCGGTGCTCTGGGGGAGCCAGACAGAAAACCAGCAGGAGAGGACACATTTTCCTGTCAACTCTTTTTCCTTTGAAAGTTGAGAAAAATGTACAGAATCCTGCAAACACCCTCTTTTCTACACCTGAGCAAAACCAGTGTTTTCAGACACACACAAAAAAAATCTTCTTTTAGCTCTGATGGTAACCCTTGGCTTTTAAAAGAGATGGAATTTAAATCCTGGTTAGTGATGGGAAGGTAGGAGTTACGTGATCTTTAATTTTGTGCAATTTGTTGCTTCAATCTGTTACTCAAGAAGCAACTGTCTGAACAAGTTGTGGGTTTTACTTCCGCTGCTGTTTATTTAAGATTGCATTGTGGGTAGGTATTTAGTTTGTGTCACACAGCTCATATTTTAAATAATAAAGAGATACCAAGCTCCTTTCATAATACCTGATGATAGTTGCTCCGTTGCAGAAATTATTGAACAGTGGCACTTGCTCTTCTACCCCTTTACCTGACTTTTTAGAGCCCTTTTGTGTAATTTCCACTCTTCTAACAGAATGAAAATGTTCACGGATACCAGAATATGTAACCAAATATTTTTTTATCAGGCAGTAAGGTAGAGTGCTAAAGTCATGTTTTAGATCATTTGTTTCCGGATGGTGACAGTGCAGTCTCATGAGCTGAGGTGATAACATTATGCAAATCTGCATGGTGAGAGATTTGTCATGGGGCGAGAGTAGCGTGGCTACAGGGCTCCTATAGGAAGATGAACCTGAGCTCAGCATAGAGGAGCGACTCCTCTGCCTTCTGCCCTCTCCGCTTCTCTCTGTGGAACAAAAGGATACCCAGCAACTGGGTGCAAACAGAAAACAGCAGGATTCTTTGAACCTGCTTTGCAGTTTTATATATAGGTAGAAGGCAATGGCTCTCTAACACTTAGTGCTTACTGAACAGCAAGCACTAATGCTGTATTGTCTGGCTTATTCCCTGAAGGGATTTCCAGAATCCTTTCAAAATCTATCCACCCCTACAAAGAGATGTGTGATTGTGTGTTATTTCTCATACAGCTACTAATTTGCATGTATAAATAACATTGTCCAGATTCTGGGAATGAGACATATAAATTCGTAAAAGTAAACCAGGGGCGGCATGCATTTTTAGATGCTTCCAGGTTAGGTTGAAACCATGTTTATCTTCTATGTGGAAATATTGGGGCGGGGAACCACCACTAAAACCCACACGGTTTGGGGGCGTGGGGGTAGTTAGGGAAGCCTGTCTGGCTCCCCTCAGCAGTAACTGGCTGATCTTTTAAGCTTGTCAGAGGGCTGCTGTTCATGAATTGTAAAATTCAGTCTGTGCTACTGGTCTGATCTTTAATCAGCCATATGCAGTGAGC
The DNA here is from genome assembly GCA_013398915.1 of Dromas ardeola. NCBI lineage: Eukaryota > Metazoa > Chordata > Aves > Charadriiformes > Dromadidae > Dromas > Dromas ardeola. The sequence goes on from VYZM01003674.1 coordinate 32,027, forward strand.
CACAATCCCTGAATGTGTTCGGCAGTACTGTTTTATAACAGTCTAATCAGAGTGAACTCTCTTCCCCATCGAAATATCACTAAGTTTGAGAAAGATGCTTGAATTTTATGAAAAACCATAGAAGAGAATTAAATTTTTCACATTAGGCTTGGAGCATGAACTGAATTGCCAGCAAGAGGCTACTGAAGTTGAAACAAGGGCCACAAAGATGATTAAGGGACTGGAGCATCTGTCATATGAGGAGAGGTTGTGAGAGCTGGAACTGTTTAGCCTGAATGAAGCAGAGAAGGTTCAGGGGGAGTCTCGTCAATATGTATAAATAACTTGTAGGAGGGAATGAAGAAGCAGTGGCCAGGCTCTTCTCAGGGGCACCCACTGACTGGACAAGAGGCAGTAGCACAAAGTAAAATACATGAAACTTCATTTGAATGCAAGAAAACACTTTTTTTACTGTAAGGGTGATCAAAGACTGGAGCAGGTTGCCCAGAGAGGTTGTGAAGTCTCCTTCTGTGGAGATGCTAAAAACCTAGCTGGACACGGTCTTGGGCAACCTGCTCCAGCTGACCCTGCTGAATCAGAAGCTCCCAGGAGAGGGAAGTCCTGTCCAACTTAAACAGTTCTGCAAAAGTTGTATTGTTTTGTTCTCAACACTCTATTAACTTACTAGTTACACAGATTGACTTCAGGTGTCTCAATATGTGATAAGTTGTACTGCACTCTTCGTTACCATATGAATATGAAGCATATCTAAACAATTTGCCTTCCCCCCCCCCCTCCTCTCTCCTTTCTAGGTTCTGGGGACGCCTACAAGGGAGCAAATTAGAGAAATGAATCCAAACTATACTGAATTCAAATTCCCTCAGATTAAGGCACATCCATGGACTAAGGTGAGTCTATATGAACTGAATAATAGAGACATTGGGCTGAAAGTAAAAATTCAAGGAGTTCGGTTTGTTCAGTGGCTTGGTGGCTTTCAGTCTAAAGTGGGTGCTTTTATCTAAGCTGGGGACCTGGTAACTTTTGATGTAGATAAGAAGAACGTATTGAAGCACTGCACCATAATATCTATTGGTCTGGGGTTTTTTGAGATTGCCTACAGGTGTGGGGTTTTTTGTAACAATGGTGTGTGTATTTATAGCAAATTGCAATATATGCAATTCCTGTCATACTATAAATTGTTATGGACAGAAGTTACCTACAAGTGAGAACGTGTCCCAGTGATACATGTAGTTGTACTCCTATAGGTGTGCTGTTGAGGGGGGCTGTTTTTTCTTGAAGTTACTTCTTTAGACTTCTTGTTATCTAGCTTTCACGAGACACTATTGCAGTACATGCAGGCAATATTATAACCTCCATGATCAAAGAGGAAACAAATATATTGCCACACAATTAAGCTGTCTTCCACATGTCAAGGAATGATGAATATTAGACTTGGGACAGGCTACCAATCATTTAATTAGCCTCTTGGGTGTGGAATAAGTTAAATATAGTCTTGAGCAATTGAAGCCTGGGTAGTTAACATTTTCTTTTTGCTGCTTCAGAAATGTCTGATACAGTTGCAGTATATTCTCACCATATCTTAATGGTTCGGTTTTCCTTCTGATAAGAAAATACTGTGTATGCATGGAAGGGTTGCATTCCTAACTGAGCACATGTCCAGGTCAGACTCTTCTGGACCAAGTACTCTGTGGTGGTAGAAACTCTGGACAAACTAATTCGAGCTAATTGATAGTAGGCCATGTACCTGATAGGTACATGCCAGGCCAGGTACTGCGAGTCACTATTTTTGTGATAGATTTTTCCAATGAGTTATGCACCACTTGAATTCTCCTTTTACCCACTAATCCCTGGATTGCATTTCTATATCATAGTGTCTTTCTGTGTGTTGGTTAGGTGATTTAGAATAGCATGAGGTGTCAGTAAATCCAGCGAGGCTTCTTAATACTTTATGTTAACAGGGGGGAAAAATGAGGGCAAATGAAATCCCTGGGATCCTCTTCAGTTTTGAATTGCGTCATGGTAAAAGTCAAAAGAGTAAGTCCAAAAGCCTTCTAGACTGAATATTAGGGTTATATCTGAATTCCTGCAGTGAAGGTGTTTGTATTACAGGGGCTTAAATTAGTATGCAATGGAGTAGGAGTGCAGAGATGTACTGTAGGACATGGAGTTAAGCATCTAAGCTAGCTACGCAACTCATCTGTCTGAGCAGCTTCAAGGGTCGCCTGTATGCACTTGATGGTCTGTTAGGCCACAACGGAGATCTTTTGGCAAATGGAAAAAACTTCTAAGAAAAAATCTGAGACTTCCTTCTATTTCTGTGAATGGTTTTTTGGTCATTCTAAAAGATCAGAAGTGAAACCAAATCAGTTACAAAGAATTGAGAGTATCTTGACAGAAGATCAAATCTGCATTTTCCATTAGAGTACAATTAGTTTCGGAGAGCTGTGCCTGCAACATATCTTCGTGTTGTCCAGTCATTCTGCACACAACTCTTCCTGACATCAGCTGGGTGTAGAATAGCATTTAAACCAGTTTATTATAATTAGGGTACATGATCTTTTATTTATGAGATTTGTATTTTTCTTAGTATACAAATGCTAAATTAACAAAATGCATTATCCAGCATGGTGTTCATAATGATGCTCATCCTCTCAATGGATTACTTCTAAAGATATTTTCCTTTCAACATTTTGGGCATGTTGAGCCATGAAAGTTTTAAGTGGTGATAATGCGGAGAATTGGTCTTCCTTACCCAGCTGTATTGGTGTAACATCTGATGGCGTGGCAGTAGGCATGTGCATCCTCTTGGAGCTGCTCAGAATTGAAAAGCGTGGGAGAAAAAGCACTTTTGAACTCTAGTTGTCTAATGAGCAGAAGAGGAATGACTGAAGAGGTGAAAGTGCAAAAGTTTTTTTGTTATAACTATGTATGTAACTAGAGTGCTACAGGTAGTTGCCAGCAGGACTTGCACTTTAAAAGTTTCAGCCTCAAAAGCACAAACGTTTGTCATCTAAGCAAAAGAATTACTGAAGATTACAGTAGTTATACGGTTATTTTTGTGGACTAGTGTCCTGGTTTGAGGTAGAACAGAACCAATTTTCTTTTCAGTATTTTTACTTTTCAGCTAAGTCTCTTCTAACGAACTGCACTTTCTGAAATTAATGGCATATTCTTCAGACAGTGTCTGCTTCCAGCTTGGTGTTTATAGTGAATTCCAAGGAATGGTATGCAGAGAGGCTCCTGCTTATACAACCAAGGTCAGCTAACTTTGTCCGTGTTGGAGGGTGAGAAGCAGAAGAGCATAGTGGGGTTGCACTTGCGGGGAGGAGGGGACAGGACAGGTGACCCAAAACAGACCAACAGGGTAATCTGTCCCATCTGCATCATGCTCAATATAAAAGCTGAGGGATCAAAGCGGGCAGCCTCTTTCTTTAATGGCCAGCGTATGAGGAGGACTCTGTTTGTCTGCCTTTGATCCCAATCCGTTGTGTTCCTGACTCCAGATCCAGAATTCGGCTCCTGTCTGTCGCTGAGTCTGGTCTGGGACTTTCCCAGTGCCTGCCAGAGATGTGACCATCATCCTGGGAGCTCAGTACTGGTTTTGTATATATTGTGTATATTTCATTATTTTCTTTTTCTGGTATTATTATCTTTTATTTTTATTATTAATATTTTATTAAAGTAGTTCTAGTTTTCAACCCATAAGTCTCTCCCTTGTTTTCTCTCCCTTGTCTTCTGGGAAGGTAGAGAGGGAGAGGTAAAGAGAGCATCTGTCATTTGTTTAGTGGCCAGCCCAGCCCAAACCACAACAACTAGTTATGACCAGAGAACTCAACAGACAGAAGTGAAGGGGTTTTTGTGTGACAGAACTTCCAGGCAGCTAGTTTTCAGCATGTCTGAGAGAGAATTACTGAGAATATAGTCACTCTCTACTACAAGCTCTTTGTCACAAGGGCATTTTCCTTGTTGCTTTGTGGTATTTAATGCAGCATGGGTATTTCTCAAAGTTGAGGGTTTTGTAGGTCCTACTTGGAGGTAGTTTCATGCAGTCCAGATGCCCAGTGACGGTGCACGTTTAGCTACTGTCTAGGTGTTTAACCTCTCCTGTGTGATCTGGAACTAGTTGTATCCAGGCCAATAATCTATGCAAAAGTAAGGTCCGTGGTTTGCTTTTGTTTTCAGGGAACTTTCTTGGTCTGCAAAAGTGTGTTTAGGTGGCAATTAAGAATTTTCTTTGGAAGCTGTAGTACCTATAGGTTGCATCCGAAATTCTGTGGTTTGGACTTCTGTTGGATGTAGCTGGTGTTCTGGTCTGCTCTCTAGGTATTTCTGGCAGGCATAGTTATGTTATTTTCTTGCTCAGTATTGCTATGTTGGTGTAATCTGCTACGTTTGCTGTTGCCTACTAGGTGAAGAAGAATGGTGTCTGGTGCTATCGCAGAATGAGGGAGGTTCTAGGTGTTTTAAAGAACCAGAGAAATTGTTTGAGACTGAATAGGATGAGTCCATGAAGGAATGTTGTTTCTCAGATCCGTTCAGTTTCAGGTTTAAATTGGCATTTTGAGCACAAGTTTTAGGGAAATTTGAAGTCTACCATCATAGCTGTATCTTAAACTTTTCAGTAGAAATGGATTGATATTATTCAGTTACAGTATTGATATTCAATATGATGGAGTAGTATGAAGAAAAATAATCTCAAATTAGCAAGGGTCTGTTGTTTTAGATTAGGAGAGAATTCAAGCTAACACTCTAAAAAATATTTCTCTATGCTGCAGCAATAATGTGAGTTTACAGTGCAAACTGTGTTCTCAGACTGGTTTTTCAATCTGTTGACAATTTGAGATTGAAGTACTTTTGTAACTTAAGAGACGGAATCTCTCTGTATAAAACATACAGAGGCCGCCTCTCTCCCCAGTATAGTTTTGTATTTTTCTACCAGTTATGTGCATGGTGCAGATGATAATGGGAATTCAGTGCGTCCCTGGCTAGCAAAAAAAAAAAAGAGATGCTGAACTTTCCAGGAATCTTTAAAACCTTTCTTCCAAAACATGACTTCTTTCTTCTTCCCCCCTGTCTCCTACTTCCTCAAGGAGGAATCTGGGACATTTTGGTTCTTTTGGGGGTGGTCCTCTTCAGAATACAGGAGTGTTTAATTTGGTAATGTAGATGTTTTTTTCATCGAGACCTCCCTTTGTTTTCACTTAATATAGAACAGTTTGTATTCATGGAGGTGAATTCTACTGCCTTGGTCTGTGAGTAAGCAGCATTAAGTTATAAAGGAAGCAAGGTTTTGCCAGGGGTAGGAATATCCTTGGACTGACTGATACAGTCAGAAAAAAATGGACGGGCTTTTAAACACACAGTCATGTCTTCAGGTTTATCTTGGGTCAGAAAACTTGTCTTTTTTTTCCCAGCTGTATCAGCTGACTGAATGAAAGTTACTGCCCTTTCTGGAGGCTTTGGTGATGTTGTTTTTATTAGGTCAGAACTTTTCCTTCTGCGTTTCAGCTACCTCAACTTCTTGAACCTTCTTACCTCTTGGAAGTGCAGTCTGTTTCCTGCTACTAATCTTTATACTTGTTTCTCTTCTTCTGACTAAGCTTCGTCTATACTTTATAACCATGTGACTGGAAAGCCAAAAAGAAAATCTGAGATCAAGTGCAAAATTGTACATCACAGGGCTGTTGAAGTTACAGCTTAGGTCATTAGCTTTCTCTGAAGCTTTCAGCCCTTTTGGACGGGACCAGGGCAGTGGGGTGGCTGACGAAAGGTCTAAATGGATGCTTCATAAGCTTGTGTTAGATAGGCGTTGCTTACCATGGCCCCATTACAGCTGGCCTTTATCCTAGCATTACTCAGATGCTACCTTCAGATCTCAGATCCTTTGGGTTATGAAAAACAAAGACTGTGCTGTGATTATTTCCAGAAATGTGAAAAATGTCCATCTGTGACAGCCTGCCTTTCCCCTTGAATCCAGCTAGTAAAGGATCTTATTTGAGTAAGACTGTAGTAAATATAATGCAATTATGTAGTTTAGGCCTCTTTTGCATGGGGGAAGATGACTCGTTTGGATTTTTTTCCCCACCCAAGGATACTTCCACATGTTTGTCAGTAATGGCATTATGATGAGCTCACTTATCTACTGAGCTGCAAGCATGCCCATGGTTCGTGATGGCAGAACAACACATCAGGTTATATTGGCAAAGGCTGCTTTCTTTAGTCAAATCATAACCTCTGCCTTATCTCCATTGTATAGATACGGAAGCAGTTTCCACTGCAGGCAGCTCTTTAAAATGGAGAGTGCATCTCTTCAGCGTGCTGTAGTTTGGTGGCCTTTGTTTCTCCTGTTTTGAAGATACTTGCAAGATTGTTCACACATGCAAGCACTTCCAGAATATGCAGTTGGTGAGATAAGTTTGAGTGTACTCAAAAAAATGGCTTCATTCACCATCCCCAAATCTATAGCTAGCTGGCGTCTGAATCATAATTTCCAAGTCAGTGCTGAGATGGAAAAAGACAGGAGTCATTTGTTTAACAGTGGAAGAGAGAGAGAGAGAAAAACTGTCATGTGTAGATTGCTTTGGAGCATCTCTGCCCTTCTGCAGTGCACTCTTTTGGATGAATACATGAGGACTTCTCTCTACAACACTTTGCCATCACAGTAAAGTTGCAGCAGATTAGGGCAGGGTCCCTTCCAACTTTGAAAGCATTTCTTTTTTGTTGTTGTTGTTATTTATACTGTTCAGAGCACGGTTCTGTCTGGGTCTTCAAGCCAAATGATTATAGCAGAGGAAAACAGTGTCTAAGATGAAACTTCAGGCTCTAGCTCATCCCTTTTGGCACTTTTCCAAAGCAATTGGCCACTCCTGGCTGCAGCTGAAGTTATGCAGAACCACGGTTGGTTGTATTACAGAGTAGCTTTGGATATTGACTTTAGGATCCATATTTCTGCCTATATTATGAAATCATTTCTGCTAATATTATAGAATACTTGGCAAATACTTAAATCTGAGTATCCTCTCTGTGTGTGTATTCTTTGTATACATTTTACCGTATTAATCACTTTAACTCAAATCTTGAATTTTTCTGTGCTTGTAGCAGGCAGTCCTGTCATCTTCCCCACACACTGGGACTGGGACATAGAAAGTCTGGTCTCTCTCATGAGCATGTTTTTCCACTCTCCAGAATCAGTTTCATGTCTTCGTCCTGTCCTACTCCTGTTCTCCTGGTTCTTGTCTGGTTTATAAGCAGATTGTTTTGCTTGTAGTGCTTCCAAAGTGACTGCTCATACTGTAGATTCGAGGAAGAAAACCAAACAGTAAAATGGATAAATAGACAGCTCATTCTGTCACTTCTAACTATAAATGATGACAAAAGAAAGCGAAAATTCTTTTGTCAGAAGTCTTGTAAGTGGACTTGCATTTGAGTTAAAGCTGAAAATGCAAACTCTTCTTTCTGAGATTGCGGTCTGATCTTTTGTAGAGCTACAAAGGTACAGTGGAGATGAAATGTTTCTTTGGGTGCAGTTTCATAACTGGCGTAAGTTCATCATGGAGCAGGGTCTGCCCTCCACCTCCCACCTGCATATTCCTGATGCCCCTCTCCTGCATTATTGTTGTATAGTAGCAAAAACTTCTTGAATAACACAAGCATTTGGAATTTGGGTCCCCTTTCTTACCTGGCTGACCATTCAGTCCCGACTGCAAGTCTTGGGACAAGGGAATAGGGCAGACCTTGCATGGTCAGGAGAAGGGCGGAAGTGATTTGTGCCTGTTGTGAAACTGTGCCCTGACCTCTTTCTGAAGAGTACAGTTCTGTTTTTCACTTGTGGTGTAATGACTTTCCAAGCAAAGAGTGAAAACAGCTCTGCTGGAGACTAACTTAAAAGAATAAAACTAGGTTTTTCTGGCAAGTTCACGTTTCCCAGCTCCTTTCGTAGGAGCAATGATTTTTGACAGTGTAAATCTCTTATCTCAATCTAAAGCATGAGAAAAGAAGCCAGGTTTGTTGTGTGTTAAATTAGCCTGCCTCTGCCCAATTTGTATGCAGTAAAGAAGGTACCGCTTCACAATAAATGAGCGAGCGCTAATGTAACATTAAGACACGATTTGCATCAGTGCAAACTACGGAAATCAAATGCTAAGTTTAACGTGTCTTCTGCAATATATCATCTGTTTAGCCGTCCTATTGCAACACATCTGTCTAGGCTCTTCATAGCAGCTGTCCCATCGATGCTGAGAGCGCTTCCAGAGGTAGATTTTTGGGAGTTCTCTCTGAGAAGAAGGGGGGAACTGTTTTGTTCTGCTTAGCTTTGTTGCTTTCCTTTAGAGCTTGATAGAAGCGGAGCACATGCACTGGGTAATAAACACAAGCTCGTTCTGTCTCCGCTGGGTCCTCAATGGAAGGAACCCAGTAACAAGTGTGTGGTCTCAACAAGAAGTAGCTTTGGAGACAGGTTCCTGGTCCTGTTCCCAGTTCTGTGTTGGCTCATTTGTAAGCCACTTAACCCTTCTGTCTTTATTTCATTTTACTCTATCTGTACAAGTGCCATCTGACAGCAATTCGTGAGTAATAAGTAGTTTTACTATTTCTGAACTGCTTTTTAATAAAAATGTAGGGGGATTTAATCAGAGAAGAAGGTTGGGGGGCTTACATATATTTTAAAATAACTCCCAACACCAGTGCCTCTTTGGTGGACTTTTTTTAACCTTCATTTGTATCACATGAGTTCTATGCACTTCAAAATAGCCAAATGGCTGTTTCAGAAATCCCATTCTGAAATTCTCAGGCCCTTGGAACAAGGCTGGTCCCAAGGGCAGAGCTTCACCCACAGCTTTGGTTTTCCTTCTGTCAGGTAGAGCTCAGTGCATACGTTTCTGTCTTGAATGTGTCTCTTCCCTCTCCTTTTGTGTTTATGAATGTGTCATGTTTATCCTAAGGCTTATTATTATATTAAACTTGCCTGACCAAAATACTGCTTCAAGTTGTAAAGTCGTGGTAATTGTATTGTGCTATTGCATTTTTAAAAAGTTGATTTGAGGGTTGTGTCCTACATTTGATGACTTTGCTTGTAAACATTACAAGCTTTTGGTTGAAGGGAGGAGCTTTCTCTCTTACCTAATGTTCGTGTGCCATCAAAAATGTGCTTACAAACTGAAAGGAGATGTGCATAGACTGTCAGCCTGAACCGGTGGTGTGGGTGGTTCTTGGCAAAACGTATGAGTCTCTGAAGCTGGTGAGGAAATTTTTAACCGTGGTGTCACAAACTTGATGTGTTAGCAACAGATGTCATTTTCATAAGCCTCTGCTCTCTCAGGGAGCACAGCATGCGAGCAGTATTCACAATCTGCATGCAAAACACACAGTGGTTGATGGCATGAAGTCATGTCTTTTAATACGCACTGGCTAGAAGAGCACCTTGGTGTAACATTGTGAAGCTTTGGCTTTGGGGCTTAATTAGACCACGACGACGGAGCTCCGTGTTGTGCATGGAAAGTCTGTTTGAAGAATGTCAATGAACTGAAAGTCAGAGCAACCATTCTGTTAAAACAATACTTAGCTCTTGCCCCATGTGGTTTTATATGAGAGCTGAATGCTGATGTGAGTGAAGTGAAATGGAAGAATCCTGTGCTTTCCATCCTTTTTCTTTTGTCTCTCCATGCGCGCAAAAAAAAAAAAAAAAAAA
>VYZM01003674.1:49517-61648 GCA_013398915.1 Dromas ardeola
TATTTATTTTTTTTAATTTTTTTTTTTTTTTGAGATAGCTATATATATTTTTTTAACCAAATTGTTTCAATGTCACCAGAAGTCCTTTGTGTGACCATTTGAGTGCCATGTAGTTGGTTTTTTTTTTAGACAGAGTATTTCTGCTCAGGGCATGCGGAGAGGGGAAGAAAGGAAAACAATGAAACTTGTGGTGCTTCCAGCACTCCTCTAGGTTAAGGAGAAACTGCTGGAATAACTTGTGTTACATGGAAAGTTTGTTATTGTGACAAAGAAAGCATGATATAAGGCTAATTTTTCCAGGGCATTGTGGGAAATGCCTGTTAAACCTGAGGATACTGAAAAAAAGAGCACTGTGCTGTTTCAAAACACCAAGCATATTCTTGTGTTTGGGGAATGAAGATGATCTGGTGTTCTCATAAAACTGGGCATTTTCATTCCTGCTCCTTATTGGAGATGTAAACTGACTGCAAACGGCATGGTTTGATCAGGAGAAAGCTGAAGGTGTTTCCCCAGCTGATGTGAAACGGGAGTTGGGTCTCACAAATTGGGATAGCTGCTCTGTTCACATCATGGTATTGAAAACTTTGTCTAGATGGCCTTGATCACAATACCTTCTTGCAGCAGTATTGGTTGTAATTAACACAACCTTGAATTGCAAGTTTAATTTAGATAAGCAGGCTACAGTTCAACAGCTTGTCCAAATACTGTATTGGAAATCACTGAGAACAGAGGTTCTCAATACTGTGTAGACTGCAGATACCACAGGTCAAGTTTTTTCTTCAGTATTGACATGTCTCATCCTTACAGACAGGATAGCTGCAAAAATACGGTAGAACAAAAATTCAAACAAGTTCTCAAGCAAAGATGCTGTAAAACTTCAGCCAAAGGAGTTCAACTTACTTTGGTTATTTCTTGTCTGAATTGACTTGCTCCTCTAAGTGAAGTGTCAAGACAATTTAGAGCATGCTGAATTTAAGAAACTTCATACCAAGAAAGATAATGTGAGAAGAAGAGAACAAGATCAGTCTTGTAGTCTCTGTGCAAGTTCTTTAAGGTAGCTTCAGAGAAATGGTTGCACTTGCCTTAAAACAGCAAAACCAGTATACTTGCCGTAATTGGTGCTGTGAAAGGAGGTGTTCTGACTGCATTAGATGAACGTATGGGAGGAATGAGAATGAGGTCGAGGTGCCGTTACGACAGTGTCATTCTGTGGGATCAGCTGGTTCTTCGGCTACAGCGATGCAGGCCCTGTGTGGCTGCATCCTTGAGGGACCGCTTAGCACCAGAAGGTGACAAATGTCGTTTGGTTTCCTTGATGTTTTAGCTCTGCTTTTGCTTGGGTCATAACCCTTTATTGCTGCCAGTGATGAGCAGAAAATAATGTGGGGATGATAGAAACTTTCAAAAGAGCAAGGTAAACGCAGATTCCCAGTAATAACAGATCTGAGAAATGGCATTGGAAAAATTACTAAAGGACCAACATTTTTAGCACAGAGCAGCCAATACCCAAGGTAGTATTAAAGTATAAGTTTATCACTGGTGTTCAGCTTTGACACTTGAGGATTCATGTTTCTTCAGTTTATCTTCCCATTTAAAATGGAGACTTATGAATTCTGAATTATATTATGAATATATGAATTCTGAATTATTCCCACATGAATTTGAGGATTAGTATTTGCACAAATGCTGTGAGTATTGAGGCTTTCTAGAAGGACTAGCGAGGTCTGCTTAGACCTGCATGGAGCATTACAGGATAGATCAGATGTGTTGCAGGTAATGTGGCAGCTTCTGTTTGGTTCTAGGCTGGAGCTTGTGTTCATAAGTGCTGAAAGGCAGTCTCAAAATGGGTAGTAGTAAGAGGCTTGTAAGCAGGTGAGAGTCTTCTGCATCTTTCCCTCCCAGCAGTAAAGAAACTTACTGTAGCTTAATGGAGGGAAAAAAAAAAATCGCCAAGTAGATTACTGATCGCTTTAGGCCCTAAGTTTAAAACTTGCGTTAAAGAAAAGCAATAGGCTCTTCAAAATAAGCCCAAATAATTTAAGACTGTGTACAAAACTACCTTACTGAACCCATGGCGTGATTTGGAGTGTTTTCTGTACAGGAGGTCTTATGTAAAAAGCTGTCTATTCTCATTTTTCCTCCAGATGACCTCCTGGAGCTCCAAAAGTCATCAGTCTCCTTCCATGAGGTGACTGTTCACATCCTCTTCACCGGATGTTGCTTTCTCAAGAGACAGTCAGTCACTCCTGTTTCTGAAACAAACAGGACCTGTCTTGTCTCGGCTCAGTCCCACCTTCTGTGAGGCACTAGATTTTCTTGATAGGGTGCCAGAAGACTGTCATTTGTTGGCAATGTGTTGCCCTTAAGCCTCCCACAGTTGTGGTTGTAAGGCGACTATTTCTCATTCTGATACATATTGAAGCTACATGAGATTTGGAGCCTAAAAGACTTGACTGTCTTTTCCTTGGTTAATGTCTTCAGAAAGAATGGTTGCATCATTTTGTTCATTTAAATTGTCCAGGAGACCAGTTCCCTTTGCCTTTCCCTGTGCTTTTAAAGGAGATGTCACCTCTTCTTGGCCTTGCTCAAGGAGACTGCTGTGAGAGATTGGTCTTGGGTTCCTGGGTCCTTGAGAAAGCGATGCTTGAGTGAGCCAAAGAACTGAATCCCTGAAGCTCTTGGAGCAACTGTGGCAGCTGCTTGCTTGCTGAGCCAGTGCCCAAAGCAGCACCACTGCTATCGGCCTTCTCCTTGAGACTGATTGCAAGTGGGTTTGCCAAGGGAATCCTTCCAGTGCTCAGAAGGATACATCGTTATCAGGCCATTGATAAGGAACAGGCTTGGCTGGTTCTTTGCTAACTCCCAAGCTGCTGCCATTCTCTAGGAGGTAATTCCTTTGGACCACTACTTGTAGTTTTGACAGTCTTGCTCTGGAGACTGCCAAGCCGAATATGGCTGTGGTTTCCTCTCGCTGGTTGGCAAAGACAAAAACGTAACGTGACCTTTGGCTGTAAGGGCATGTGTTTCACCCAAGGTTGCTGTTAAGAGGGGTAAACCCGAGGAGCTGAGCCTGCATGCGGGGCTCTTCGTGGACGATGAGCTAACTCTGTTTGTTCCACCTCCCCTCCAGAACTGTCAAGTAACCCATCTCTGGCTTCGATCCTCATCCCTGCTCATGCCCGGAACCAAGCAGCTGCTTCAACCCCTACAAACGCTACAGCGGCCTCAGGTGAGAACATGCGCCTGCCTGCCTGCCTCCCTCCCCACCCTCGCTCCCCCTGCCCACGCACCTTCCCTCCGCTGGGGTCCGTGAGCCACCTCGGCCCTCAGGGTGAAAGGGGAAGAAGGGTTCCTTGGTCATCACCTGAAACTTGCTGGTTTCAGGTCATTTGGGTGGTCATTTGGGTGCTAGCTGTGGTCACCAACCCAAATCCTCGCCCACGGCACTTAGATTCCACATTTGAATGTTTACTTTGTTAATCCCTCTCGCTCAGACTTCCACTATTAAGAAAATTATTACCTCCCCTGTTTTTTAGCAGTCCTTGTGGATTGCATTGCACCTAATTTCTGAGCTCTCAGACAGTCTGAAATTAATGCTGACTGGGAGCATGAGTTTGTGACGCCTAGGAAGACAAGAAACAGCTAGCTTCAGTACACGTGGCCTCCGTGGAGCGTGGCTGGAGAGGATTTTTCCCCAAAGGCAACAGCGCTTAAAAGTCTGGTTAGGGAGTTCAGACAGCGTGCTCACTGCCTCATCTAAGTAGTTGCAGTTGCTTCTTACTGAGTTTGCTTGTGTCATCTTCAGGCACGAAGCAGATGCTTTTGGGTTTTGGCCAGCACTGAGTGGATTTCTTTTTTTGCCTCTTTGCGCTCTCTCAAGTTTCTGTCAGAAGCCTTTTAAAAGCTCGCTGTTGGCCCGTAGCCACTCCATATTGTATTCTCTTTCCAGTGAAAGCTTAAAAGCTGGGTAATATCAGCTGGGCGACTCCCAGAGAAAATCCTAGGTGTGGCAGAGGTGATTCAGTACGTGGCACTCTTTGAGTCAGCCCTGAGTCAGCAGAGCAGCCAGCTGTCTCGGGGCTTGGGCAGCCAAAGGCAGGCTGCAAAATGGGTGTGCTTCCACACGTGTCCTGCATGCACCGTCAGTTCCATTTGACAAGGGCTGTGACCCCTTTTTGAGGTGCAGGGCGCTTGCTCGGTGTGATGTAGCTGACAAGGAGAAGCCCTAATTAAGAAAGTATCCTTGAAACATGCAGGAGAGGGTTTGCAGGTTGATGTGCCCGACAGTTACCTGATATCAGATGCGCTTGGTCCAGCCAGTGCTGTGTAGAAAGCATGTTCATACTGCAGGACAGACAGATGTACCCAGGTTTGAAAGATGAGGCTTCTCTCTGAAAATGTAGTAACAGTAGATAAAAGTAGATAAAAGCTATAGCCTGCACAATTTATGTGCTCTGAATTTAGGAGAAAACAAAATTGCTGTCTTCAAATTTAGTGTGTTTGTTTCATACACTTGGCAGTATATTTTGCAAATAGGCATGTTCTCTGTTTCCCTCTTATGTGCATCTGTTGCTCAACAACGACTGAGGGGAAAAAAAAGCAGATAAAGTAGTAAAAGCAATTGAAAAACTATAAAATACAAACATGGAAAATTATTTTAAGCCCTTCTGAAAAATACTGTTTCACTTAATGGCCCTTTCCTGCCTTTTAAGGAGTTCTCTTTGCCAAGATACAGGTCTTGAGGAATTAATGGGATTAAGAAGTCTGTTTTCACCTAGCACTTTACAAGAGTTCATGCGGGGGAGGGGGAGGAGAATGCATTACGCTGAGTCCTAAATGTGAAGTATACTAAAAGAAAAAACAAAACCAACCCCAGCTTACTGATGTCAACATTTTTAAACCTCTTACTTAGTTTCTTACTTAAATGGGGTTCTCGCAAGAGGCAGAGTTGCGATTTTTAGGATTGGGTCCTGGATGAGGTTATGTTAATCTGTTGTGCTTTGCACGCTGATGCTACACTTAGCAAGAGATTTTCGTAGAAGAGGTCCCTTCTTTCCCTACGCCCCCTGGAAGTGCCAGATAAGTACATTTCTAGTTCTTCAGTAACTGCTAAAGCAGCATGGGAGCAACTCTCCCACCTAACCCAGAGCACCCGATAGGCTGGAGGCTTTTCTGCAAAATGTTTGCTCACGTGACTATGCGGTACAAGTCCAGAAATGACTTTTTTGGCTGGTGATGGTGCTACAAAACGTGGCTCTCAAGGCAATTCACGGGGCAAAGCAAGCTATATGTAACTGTGATCCATATTATTAGCGTGTAACTCTTGTGTCCCTCTAGCAAGCAGAACCGGTACTGGGGTTCAAGTGTCCGCTGTTACGTCCGGCGTAGTTGCCTGCTCTGTAAGCTTGAGGCACAGGTGCACATACATGGAAATGCAGTGAATTAACTCATCACTGCGGATAATCCAGCTGGGCTGCCCTTACCTGCTTCCAGACAGTTACTCCAATTTCATAGCTGCCATGCTGGTCTGCAGCCGTGTCAGAATCTCAGCTTTTTGACAAGGTGTAAAGCACGGCTTTCTATCATGCACCAAGGCAGGGTCATAGTTAGAGAATAACTAGGAAAATGAGATCTTTTTGTCTGAAGTCTAGCAAAGTAGTGTTTGGCAGGAGGCTTAGCAGTGGTGTGGTGTTGAGAGTTGGAAAGATTGGGTTTTCAACACAGCACGTTAACAGTGCAGGTTTCATCAAGCCAGCGATACTAGCCCTCGCGCTAACCAGTATGACAAATGTGCATTTCTTAAAAGTTGTCCAAAACGAGTGATTTTTGTTACTGATAGATTCACAGCGGTGATTTCAACAGCCCAACGCAACAGTAATCCTGGGGTCGTGATCTTAAATGCAGGGGAATTACTGTAGGTAGTTTTTGAGTGTTAAAAAAATGTATTTGTAAAATTCCTCTTTTCTTGAGGCATCAAGCTGGACTCTCTGTACCAGTGGTACCTGGCTTTGCAGTGGCAGTGTGAATGAAGCCTTGCTGCACCAGCATTAGTAAATTCACCTAAACATTTGTGAGAAATTCTCTGTGACATTAGTGGCATGTCTAAAGCAAAGTGGAGGAAAAGGAAGATGGGAGTTACTGGCCCCTGCTTGAAATGGTGTGATAGCTTTCTGTGAATTATGCTGGCCGTTGATTAAAAATGCCAGTGCAGCTTTATTCACATGGATGCTGACTTGATCTAGCTGGCGGAGGAGGAGCATGCACACCAAGCTGAAAGCATATCTGCTTGCGTGACTACATGTATTTCTTCCCGGATCAGCCAGCAGCAGCAGTTACCTCTCTGTTAGTCAGCATTAAGATGGGAAGAGCATAATTGCCATCTGCGGGGGAGTTGTGCCAGCAGGGATGCTGGGGTCATCGTCTTCGGCATCCTGCTGTGTTGATCCCGTGTAATCCCAAATGCGATGGTGTGCCTCAACTTTCAGCAACAAAACAGATCAGAGCTGGTGTTACCTGCCAATGTGTGGCAGTTGAAAAAGCCCACAGTGCTCCATAACATAAGATAGTGCATATATAGTATTCCCATTGAAGGAATTCTGGAAAACTTTAATTCCTTAACCAGGAGAAGAGGGGCAAGCAATTTGCTCAGGCTTCTGCAAGCTCAGCACAGGGATGGGTCCAGTTAGAGGTGTAAAACTTGCATGTTTCAGACTCACCAGTTTTGCTCTGAGCCCTGGATTTCTACATCCATAGGCAGGCACAATAGGAAAACCAGGCTTCTCTCCTCCTTCCACTTGTCTCCTCCGCTGTTCCTGTGAGGACTTCCAGGCTGGTGGTAGTTTAGTTTCTGTATCTTTGCAGATGAGCAGCACAGCCTGTCAGCATTACAAATCCAACCAGCTAATGCTGTCATTAGTGCTAATGGGCTTTCTCAGACTGAGTTGGCGTCTCTGTCTTTCTCTGAACTGTAGCCCCGTCTTTCCTTTCCGGGAGGTTTCTAAGGAGTGTCATGTACCCTCCAAGAAAGCTGAGGCATTCCGCAGAGGGAAAAGCTGAATTAGAGGATGTGCTGTACATTGATGAGAGATACTTTTGCCCTCTGTTTCGAAGACGTTTCGGAAGCGGCTGACACTTAAGCCCTGATGTGGTTTTTTTGCCCACACAGGCAGAGGTGTCAGGTGGGTAGTTTAGGGCAAAGAGGCCACCCCGACCTCAAGCTGCCGTCTGCGGTGCGGTCACCTGTCCCGTACCAGAAAGCTGCACGTCAGCTCCTGGCTTTGCTTCCCATCAGGACTTCCACAGCAGCGCAGGCCACTGCTTTGCAAAGCAGGTGTTTTGACAACATTGCTGAAGACTTAGATTTTCTTCTCTTATGCCCGAATACTGATTTCTCATGGTGAGGAGGAGTAATGATGTAAGTGAATGTCCAGAGACCCTAATGCTCCAGTTGTGCTCCTTTTCTGGCGCTTCAGCAAAGAGATGCTGGAACAAGCTCCTTTTTGTTCCCCAAATTTCTTGTCAATGCGAAGTCAAAGAACAAGCTGGAATGTCAAAATACTGCGTTTTCTTGCGGGTTTGGAGCCAGTACAGCCTTAAGCAGGCTCTGCACTCTGTCCCAGGCTGGGTAGATTTCTGTATATTGTTGTGAAAAGCCCCATGTAAAAGGTCTTGGGACCTGGTTTATTTTCTAACATGTGGCACATATATTTCTTAGGAACTCGCCCATTAGAGTGATGATAGAAAAGGAGCATATGTTACATATGTTACATGAAGTAGCTCCATCCCCTCTTCTTTTTTCTTTATCTCTGCTCAGTAGCAATGTAACGATAGCGGTTTCAGCCTCTGCTGTCTTCAGCAATAGGAGATCAAAAGGCACATTTCATTTCAGCAAATGAAATGCAAGGACTACTTGTACACCTACAGAGAAATCCTCTGCCAACAGTACAGACTCCAGCTGGAATGCTTGCATCAGGCACGGCAGATGTTGCATTAGCTGGAGTTTATCTGTACCTGAAAATTAATCTAGAACAGGCACAGTGAGAGTTTAAGGTGTGGAAACTGTTACCTGTCTGGCTGGGTCACTTTTGATTTCCGTGGCCATTGTTGGTCTGCATGCATGCAGCATTTGGGTAATTCTCCACATAGGAGGGCATTTCTTGCGTGCAAGGCTTGCTTTCCAAATAACATTGGTACTGTCACCGTGCTGCCTTGGTGCTTTTACTGCATGAGCTTTTTTTTGTCACGGTGGTCCTTCCTTCGTGAGGGAGGGGTTGCAATTAATTTGGGGTGAGAGGAAAGGGAATGGGAGACTCCCAGAGCAGTAGTCTGGCATCCTCTGCCCGCAGGAGGATTTCCCTTCCTTCCCACATGCTCCTCGCAGCATTTCCTTTCCAAATAAGCATCATCCTCTCTTCCCACTTGTCCCTTGTATTCCTGGGTGCTGCTGTTGTTTGATTTCCTATTTTTGTTGCTGCTGTCTGTGTAGGTTACTTAATTTGTCACTCAGCGAGTGCTGCCCATTTGTAGACTCTCATTCACTTCGTTGCCTTTGCTCGTGGCTGCGCTTCCCGCTAGGGCCAGGTCCATGTGGCAGGAGAGGAGAAGGTTTTCGTTAACAGGTGACTGTAGAGCATTGCCCGGCTGCATTTTCATCGTGAGCTCTCCTGTGCTGGAGAAGTATTCCTGCACCCCCACTGCCCACCGGTTGTATTTTGTCATGTCTATTATTTATGCTAGTCATACTGCCCTTCAGTCTGAGGTCAGTAAATCTCTTCTTTCTTTTTATAAGCCCTTTTCCCCATGTCTTTTGAGTGCACTGTTTGCCCAGTCTGCCCTCTTCTGTATTGAGATAATAACTATTTATTTTTTTCCTGTTGCAATATTGATAGCTTTGCAGTTAACCTTATTAAGTGGGAGAAATGCACAACGGTCTCTTGTAGAAAACGTCACTTAATATTTTTTTCCCATCCTGTATTTACTGTGTTGAGTATTTTATGTGTTTAACCATTCATCCACTTTCATGACTGTGCTAAATAGATACTTCATAGGATGGTTCCAGATGAAGTCGGTGCTTTTTTTTTTTTCCCTACCAACTCCTCTAATGCTAAGAACAATTTTTTTAGAGAAAACACCTGATGCATGTGGCCTACGAAAACACAGTTACAGTGAATTTCCTTTTGGCATTTCTGTACAAACTCTGTGTTTTTGGAATGTACTTTGACACGTGCCCATGAGCCTGTGAGCGGTGTCCCTCCCAGAGAAGAGAAAGTGTTGGAGGCCATTTCCTGCAGAAACCCCATCCCCTAACAATGTCGTATGCTCGTGTAAACCTCGTTACTGGCTTCAGCCCTTGATGTTAATCTGCTTCAGCAGTTCAGGGGGTGGTACATCCCACTTTGGTTGAGCAACACAGAATAAAGCAGCAGACTTGAAAGACGTTTTCTGAGGCAATGAGTGCATGGATTACACACGAACACGCAAGCTGTTTCTGCCAGGGAAGCAGGCTCCTCGCATTCATTGTCTGCCCTCGTTCACACAATTAACAGACGCCTTCGTTACAAGCAGGCCAAACAATACGAAACTTCAGCACCAATGTGGAGCCTTGTGGTGGCCATGGATAACTCGATGCATTAGCTTTGGCCACGCTGGTGTGCCTCGTCTTGCAATTAGAGCTGCTGGGATGTAACGTGGGCGACTTAACCGCTGCGCGAGCAATGTTACAATCCTGCAAAATCCGCTGGAGCCCAGCTGGGTGTTGGCGCGCCGGCCTGCAGCCCTCAGCCCTTGAGGCTGCCTTTGTCCTGCTGAAAAACCCATCTCCCCACCCTCTCCCCAGAACTGTTCCATCCGCGCCCCCTGAAGTCAGGAGAGCATCCCGACCGAAGGGCACCTCGGTGGGAGTTGTGGGTTTCCCTGTGCGGGGAATGTCGTAGCTGTTGTTCCAAATGTTGTCTGTATTTTGGAGGTAATACTGGTTGTTTGTTTTTTTTTTTTCTCTTCCCTTCCTCTTGCCTGTCATTTGCAGATGTTAACGCAGGAGAACGAGTTCAGACCAATAGTGTAGCTACAGCATCAGCCTCCAACTCCACCTGAACCGGTACCAAGCAGCCAGCTGCACAGGAAAAATCACCAGTAATTTGAGTCTTGCTCAGCAACACTGGTCACATTTGGAAAGAAAATTAAAAAGAGGAAAAAAAAAAAAAAAAAAAAAAANAAAAAAACAACAAACCAACCAACCTGTTCATTTTAGTGTTCAATTTTTTATTATTATTGTTGTTCTTATTTAACCTTGTAAAATATCTATAAATACAAACCAGTTTCATTGTATTCTCACTCTGCAGGGTGTCCGGGGCAGGGGACTAGGTGGGGGGAGGAGGGAAAGCGGAGCAATACAACACACCAATGTCTCTCCCCTCGACAATCTCTTCATGTTGGAAGTTTGCCGTTGTATACTTCAGAACCAGGACTCTTGCCTCATGCCCCCTCCCACAACAGAAAGAAGGAAAAAAAAACAAAACAAAACAAAATAACCCCCAAACCTCATTCTCTGCTGAAGTTCTTTTTTTTTAACCTCTTTTTTTATTTTCTTTTTAAGTGAAGTTTCGGACTTTGATGTAGTGCACAGCTTGAATTTGGTCGGGAGCTTAGCAGGGGTCATTCAACAGAGCTCAGCGTTTCTTGTCAGCGAATCCATATCCCAGGTTGTCTGAAGAACTGCCCCGGCTCGGTGTGGGGAGCGGGCGACATGGTAGGAAAAACAGGTTGCCGTGGGGTGGGGTGGGGGGGAAGGTTTGCCGTGTGTCTAAGGCTTGAACCGCTAGTGGAAGCCTTTCGTTGTAAAAATCAGTGCTAGCGATGAAGAAACCTGCAGCTTCGTTACGGGAAAAGTCTTACCCAAGTGGGTTATATATAATATAATACACACACATGCACCAACGCAAGCGGTTAGCTTTGCCGCAGCGGCTCCTGTGGCCGGCCGGAGCTGCTGCTGCCCCCCCGGCGCAGGGCAGAAGGGCCGGCGGGGGCGGGCGGTCAGCTCCATCTTCAGCAGAGAAGAGCGGACGAACAAAATCCTCGGAAGAGGCAGGGGCCCGGCCGGGGATGCTGAGGGACTTTTTGGAAAGTGGCCACAGTGAAAGCTTTTTTGGTTGGGTTTTTTTTTTGGTTTTGGGTTTTTTTTTTGCCCCCACCCCCAGGCTCTCAATTTGAACAGGCTTCCCTTTCCCAAGGTGCGTATAGGAAAAGGACACCAGGGTTGATAATGTGAACTGTAACAGTCTACTGGTTTCTTTTGTAATTCTTTTTTTTTTTTAACTGCAGTTTTAACTTGCAGGATGCCACATTCTCCGATAGCTCTGATTTTAAATCCACAGCTAGAATCTGTATTTAACTTCATCTTTTTTAACCTCTTGCTTTTTTTTTTTTGATCTCTTATTTATTGATGCGTGTTGCCACGTCGCCATTATGTTTTTACATTGGTAGAATATTAATAAAATACACATCTGAATGCTCTCGACAGTAATTTGTACCTGCTGACTTGTAGGAAAGCTGGCTATATATGAGTGTGTGTGTATATATATTATATAAATATATACATGTATACATAGATACAATACTGCTTTTTTTTATTTTGTCTACGATCTCGAAACAGTCTGACTGAAGCGTGAGGTGAATGCTTGTTCAAGTCCATCTGTTCAGGGTCCGGGTTTCCTCCCTGCGACGGCGCGTGGTGTGAGCACATCCACGTCTCTCCTCCTGAAGTCAAAGCAATATTCCTTGGGAAAGGGTCAGGTGAGCGGCCGGACGCAGCCGCGGCGGAGAAACGAGACTTTTTTTGGAGACCTGATCTTGTCGTAGGCTTGTGGTTGGTGTCCGCTGGGGCCTTATCCTCCTTCAGAGAAACTGTAGTCGCTCTTTGGTGCTTATCGAGCTGTTGTTCGACCTGCGGATCTCTTAAGGCAAGCGGTCGCTTTTCGGGAACGCGGGGACCCTCGCGTGGCCCGGGGTAGCCGGCGGTAGCGGCTTCGGCAAGCTCGGCCGCCGCAGGGGCGGCAGGGGTTTTGCTCACGAGCTCGGCGCGTTTCCTCTTGTACCTTTTATGCTGTTGACGTGGAATTTCTTTTTTTTTTTTT
>VYZM01003674.1:64501-109091 GCA_013398915.1 Dromas ardeola
ATATATATATATAAAATATATTTATATATATATAATTTGCTTGCCTGTAAAATTTGCGTTCATTAATGTGTTGCTGATGGATCACTTGGGCCTGTACACACCAATTAGCGTGACCACTTCCATCTTAAAAACAGAAATCTAAAAGTATATATATATATTAAGGACTGTGGGTTGTATACAAACTATTGCATACACTTGTGCAAATCTGTCTTGATTTAAAGGAAAAGCAAAACCTGTATAACATTATTACTACTTGAATGCCTCTGTGACTGATTTTTTTTTTTTTTTCATTTTAAATATAAACTTTTTTTGTGGAAAGTATGCTTAATGTTTTATTATTTCCCCCGCCCCATTCCCCTTGTAAATACGTTTTGTTCTGTGTGACTCGGTTCGGAAATAGTTAACTGGTACTGTAATTTGCATTAAATAAAGAGTAGGTTAGCCTGGAAATGAAATTTAAAAAATACCAAGTGTGTGGTCTTTATTTCAAAAACTTGCCCCTTTCTTTCCTCCTCCTCTCTCCCTTCTCCACCCCTTGTCCCTTGCCCTCACGCCTCTTTCCACTCCGCAAGAATAGGTGGACGTGAATCTTTGTAACGATAATGAAAGGAAAAGCCACAAGAAATAAGCATGTTTTCTTAAATGAGCTGTGTTATTCCATGCTATTTTTCAAGAGATGCCAGCTTGTCTATGATACCGTTTGATTTGATGGAGAGAGGAACTCTGGGACATCAATATTTCAAATTAAAACCAACTGATCTTCCTTTACCGTCCACCTATAGATACGAACTTCAGAACCTGTGTAAACTGCTGGCTTTGAATCCTGCACTCATGGTTGTTTGGGTTTGGTTTGTTTTTTTTTTTTTTAATCATTTGATCCCATTAGTAATGTTATTTGGTGGTGATCTGTAAAGTTTGTCAAGACCACGTCCAGTGGACCGTTCCTCCAGCAAATCAGCACGTAGCTATCTCTGAGTTGGGTTTCCGGTACTGGATAATGTATGTATTAAACATGACATGTCTATTAGCGCAAAAGAAAAAAGAAAAAAAAAAAATAATTACTGAAATCCTTTTTTGGGCTGGCTGACCTGGCCGAATCCATTCTGTCGCTATCCTAAAGGCTAGATGCGAGGTCATGTGACTGCTGCTTCAATAAAAACAAATTTATATTGCAAAGAGGCTCCTCTTGGTTTATTCGTCTCCCTGAAACCTCCTCTGCTGGGCTCCGGGCTGCGGCCTCCGCTCCAGTGCTGCTCCGGGAGAGGTGGGAGCAGGGCGGGAAGGGGCGTCCCGGCCGTGCCCAGGACCTGGGCGAGCTGCCAGGGTGCGGGGAGAGACCTTGGTTTAGTAGAAAGGCCGCCCGTACCCAAATTCAGCCGGGACTGGAGAAGAGGCTGCCGGTACCACACTGGTCAGCGTGTTAAAGGACCGGGTGGGTGAAGCCTGGGGCTCCCCATGGAGCCAGGCGTCCTCTGCTCCCCGGAGGGGGCAGCCGGCGGTGACAGGAGGAGTGATGCCCTCGGTGGCTCCACACGGTAAGTGATGCATTAGGCTCCCTCCGACCCCCGCCTCTGCCGGCTGCTTCGTGCCGGCTCCCCCGGACTGAGCCCTCTGGGGGCTGTTCTTGCCCTGCCTGGGTGCTGAAGCCCCCCCAGGTGGGTGCCGCCCCACTCATGGCCGGGGGTAAAAGGGGTCTTGTTTTGTTCAGCGTCTGCCGCTCTGGCAGGAGCTGGGATACCAGGGCAACAGGGCCAGACAGCGGGCTACAGCCTGGGCCCCCCCAGAAGCGATGCAGGCGACTGACGGGCTGCTGTCCCGTCACTTAACGTCGGTGCCACAACGTCACCGGGATTCGGGCTGCGTCGAACTCGAGTGCTCCGCTCCACCAGCCCGGCCTGGCCATTAAAGGGTGGCCAGTTCCATCTGCAAAGGCATGGCTGCCTGAGCTACAGCATCTCGCTAGGTGAGTTCATTGATTTAAAGTTTGCCACTGATGGGGAGTTCATCACAATCCTCGGTAATTTGGGGTGGCGGTTAATTATCCTTGGGCACTTTTCTGGACACGCACGCGCTGAGGCCTTCTGTCTCTTCTCCACTTACTGCCAACGCGAGCTGCAGGCTCTGTTTCTGCACTGTCTTTGAACAGGAACCCTCTGCACCAGCCTCAGGTCTCTCTTCTGAACGTCAGAGCCCCTTAACCGGACCCAGTCACCTCCCAACTTCTTGTTCAGCTGACTGGAAGGGGATCTCAGCTCCTTCATGTCTTTCTAATCTTCCCAATTGTATCTGCTCTACGATTGTTTTTAACACCCTCCTTAAGCAGGGGGTACCAAAAACAGCCAGAGATTTCCTACAATGGTCTCCCCAGCATCAAATACAAGCACTAGAGAGCATCTTGCTGCTGGTGCCTCTCTGTCTCCTTACCTGAGGATCGCATTTGCCCTTCTGGCTGCAGTTGTTCCAGTTTATCCATCACTCCCTCCCGTTGTAACCCCTGCAAACGTTATCAATGAGACTGTTACGGTTTCGTCCCAGCCACCATTTAAAAAGAAATAATGAAACACCTTAGCACCAAGAGCCAGTCCCCGCACAGCCTTGCAGGCAACAGCCGTTCTGTCACTGTTCCCCATGTGAGAATACCTTTCGAGACCCGTCTGTAAACCAGGTTTAAATCCACTTAGTTGTCGGTCGCTGATGCCTTTGCATGATTTAAGATGCTAATCCAAACGCAAAGCAGTACCAAGCCGAATGCGGTACAAAAGTCTGCTCCACTGAGGTGCTCTGTCTTTATCGGCCAAAATTCCAGCCATCTGGGTTGGAATGAAAAGTCAGTGTCAAGGCTGTTGGCACCGTTTGTTATCTGGAAGGGCCTTCGGGCGGCTGGTGGTAAGGTCCAAGTCGCTTTCTGTGGGAGAAGAACAAGAGCCACAAAGGAGGAGGGACGCAGGCTGCAAAACGCGGAGGGGAGAGGGGGAGCGCCGAGGTTTGTGTCTGAAGCGCCGAGTCCAGTTGCTTGGAGACGGCGAGCCCAGCAGATGGTACACAACCTCATTAGCCAGTCCTGAACCGCCCTTCCCTCCCTTGGCTCCGGGAAGGGCTTGGCTGGGTCCTCGTCCTGTCTCCCCTCGCTAGCCTTGGGGGTGGCGTTCCTGGCGAGGGCAGGGCTGCTCCATCTTTGGTGGCTTTGCTAAACCGGACGTGCCCAAAGGCTGCGGGGTCAGACCCGAGCTGCTGCCAAAGCTGAGCCCTGGTGGGAAAGGAAGGTGTGTAGGTAGCAAGAGTGGACGGGGCACGGCAGGAAAGCCAGGCTCACATCTTGGTGTGAATGTCATACAACTGCTGAGGCTTTGGAGAAGAGACCTGTCCCCCAGACAAACTCCTGCTGGTGCTCATGGCAGGAGACGTTGCAGGTGACAGTGGTCAGGACCGTAAGGGACAGCTGGGCTTTCACAACAAACACCTGCCTTTGGTGGATGCAGGAATGCAGTCCTGCGTCTTGTTGCATGCCCAGCTAACTCCTGGTGCCCTGGCCCAGGTGTTTTCTCCTTGGTGTATCCTACTGCCCCCTGAGAGTCTGCGTGCAGCCGGGTAGGTCTCCCTCGCAGTCAGTGGAGTGAAAGCCTTCTCTTTCAGGGATTCCCCGCTCTCTGTGTCACCTGTCTCTGCTCGCGCTCTCCAGAGGCAAGACCGGGTCCTCCAGGAAAAGGTAAATGGGGAATGAACAGCTCTTCCCTTGTGGGGCTTCCCTTGCGAGCGGCTGCAGCGGAGCATGACCCCGTGACCGGGGTGCTCTGTTAGGGGAGCCGCAGCAGGGCAGCCTGCCCGAGTCCAGGTAGGGGCGGGCAGGGGTAGGGGGTAGAGGTGGGGCAGACGTGTGGTGGGAATGACACATGAGCTTGAGAGGAAGCAAGAGGTATTCATCCTCATCCTCCTCTCACCAGCCCGTCAGCTACCCCACTATCGCTCTCTACAACTGCCTGAGACGAGGCTGTAGCGAGGTGGGGGTGGGTCTCTTCTCCCAAGGAACAGGCGATAGGACGAGAGGAAACGGCCTCAAGTTGCAGCAGGGGAGGTTTAGACTGGATATTAGGAAAAGTTGCTTCACCAAAAGGGTTGTCAAGCATTGGAACAGGCTGCCCAGGGAAGTGGTGGAGTCACCATCCCTGGAGGTATTTAGAAGATGTGTAGGTGTGGTGCTTAGGGACATGGTTTAGAGGTGGACTTGGCAGTCTGAGGTTAATGGTTGGACTTGAAGATCTTAAAGGTCCTTTCCAACCTAAACGATTCTATGTTTCCTGTGGCATAGGAGCAGGCATGTCCTCCTCCCTTCTGCAGCTCATTCCTGTAACCAAATCCTTTGCCAGGCAAGAGTGCTCGAGAAGCGGATGGTGATTGCTGGGAAAACCCGGCTTATCTGAGGGTATTTTTGCTCAAGGAGATCATTGATGTTCTTTGGGCCACTGTCATTTGTTATCAGTCTCGGGAAATGAAGGGGACTACCCAGCTGGGGAGTCTTTGGACTATCTCAGTTACACCTCATTCCTCTTTCAGGATTTTTGTTTCATGGCACCAGGCCTGGGAATGGGTTGGTCAATGGAAGGTGGTTCTGCTGGAGACAACAAATCTGGGGCCTGCACAGCAATAAAAAAATGGTTTGCATCTGGCTGGAGGCAGAAAAATTACATGGCAGGTGGAGAAATTCTTCAGTAGGTAAGGAACCAACACGGCGTTTGCAAGAGGCTTTGAAGGGAAGGGCCTGGCTTTACTGGCGCAGCAGGAAACAAAAGGGAGATTCGCTCTGAGGATCAATCCTGCAGCAACTCCAAGGTGAGAGGAGCGAATGCAGCTTTTCAGTCTCCATAGCGCTGGTGGGAGCGGCTGCTTTCCAGATGCTAGCGATGCAACGTGGTGGGTGAGAAGATGCTGGCCGAGAAGGGTATTTAGGAGAAGGGTATTTAGGAGAAGGTTTGGCGCGCTCTCTCAGTTTAGGGGCTACGTAAAAGCGCTGGTTAAAATGTTTCAGGCTTCTTGCTGCATCTGTATTCAGAGCACTGGCGTCGCTCACGCTCAGCGCTGACGTTGTCACCAGGAGCAACAGCATCGGGTCCTTGCTGCGCAGCTGCAATTAGCTCACCGCAATTTGCATTGCAGGTAGCACCGCACGCTTCCAGCCACTACTCCGAGGAAGAGGATGAGCATCCCCGCGCCCAGCACTGACCGAGAAGCTCCAGGACGGGCAAGGAGTGCAGGTTACTATGAAAGCTCCCCGGTGGGGGAACTAGATGTGATAAATCTCAGAGGGCTGGGCACGGGGTGGGCCGTGCAACAGGTCCAACCAGCCGTGGACTAGTGGCCAGTGGCGATGGTGAGTGTTTGCAGAGGCAGTCACAGCTCTCAGGTCTGTTGGGGATGGATACAGGTGAGCAGCCCAGGAAGGAAATGGGACCGGGACATCCCTTCCGAGTGCTACGTGAAGGATTGGGATTTGGCACGTGGGAACAGGCCAGGAGAAGTGACCTGGACTCCAGCCACGGGACGTGGAGGAAGACGTGCGTGGGGCTGACACAGGGCGTGGGAGAAAAAGAAGAACGAGAGGGAAGGAATGATAGGATCGGAGCAGAGAGCCAGAGCTGCTTCTCCTCCCTGGGTTTCAGCGTACGCCCTTCCCATCGGCCTGAGGGACTTTCTCTCTTGTCTGTTGAGGTGCTTTCCCTGCCAGTCCCGCTCCCGGCAGTGGCTGTGAGGAGAGGTGGGGGCCTCGGTCCAGAGGGGTCCCAGGCAAATTGAATTTACTACTCCAGGCGTACACGTTACGTCTCGGGGAGCTGGCAGTTTTGGCAGATGTTCAAAACAATTCCTGCCCCTCTGGTAGGGTGGAGGGGACGGGTATGAAACAACAGCTCCTCTTCCAAGCCCAGGCCTGACTCCGGAGGGCACCGAGGTGAGGAGGCTGCTGGATGTTGAGAAGATACTGATTCACCAGTCAGAAGAAAGGCAGGACGAGCTGCATGGGCAGGATTTTGGTGGAAGCAGGGAGACAGGACTGGGAGGAGGTGAAGTTAGGATCAGTGCAACTGGACCTTGTTAAAAGCCTTTGGCAAGTGAGGACCATACTTGTAGGGTTTTTTTCCCCCTGCAAAGTTGTGTGAGGGCTGAATGGAGCCCAACAAAGTAGCAGGCGGATCCTGGGCGCTTGCGAGACCAGGAGCAGAGAAAACAGCAGCGCTCGGAAAGTGGCAGGAACTCTTTGAACACCACCACAGCCAAGTTCACAGCAGCAACTTTAGCCATGGTCATGTTGCTTTTAGGGGAGGCAGGAGAGATGGGAGAGCATGGGTTCGTTGTGTTTTTATGGTGACAAAAATGCAGATACAGTAAACGTCCAGTGAAATTGGTGTGTTGGCTTCCAGTTGCCCTTTTTGCTGGTCTGAATCACAGTTATCGCGATAGGACTTCCTCCTTCCGTACTGCAAGAGCCGTCTTGGCAGGGAAGACCTGGGACAATTTGCATTCATTCGTTTACTGCAAAGAGATGGATTTTTCACCATTCCCACAACGCAGTGACCCCAGAGGCTCGTTTGGTTCAGCCAGACTCCCGCACCTGCCAGGATGCAGAAGCGGCACAGCCAGGCTCCCTCCCAGCGGGCAGCTGCTGAAAGAAAAGCAGGACAAGCAGCGTTTCCCCAGTGCTCCCGCTGTATTGGTGCAGCCCCGGAGGCATCTGCTGTGTCTGTTTCGGGTAGGGGCTCCTCCCCAGGGTTATTCTGGCTCCTGCTAGGAGAGGGAATGGTGCATTCTTGTGCTGTTGATTTATGATCCCAATTCCCTCTCACTGCGCTAGTTTTCTTTCTCAAAGCGCATTCTGCAAAGCTTGGGAAAAAAAAAAAAAAACAAACCCTCCGCACATGACAATTGAAAGCAGTTTCTGGAGCAGAGTTTCCTGCAGAAATCCTGCCGTGGCCTTCAGTTTACATGCTAGGCAATGTCATGTGGAAAAGATGGCTTTACCCTGACGGTGTCCTTTAAATCAAAACAGAAGCCAAGACATTTATAGCTCAGCCTGTGCATAGCATCTGGAGTCCCCTGCCCCCTCGCTGTCGTGCAGAGGGCTGTATCCCTGCAGAAGACCAGAGTGCTGCAACCTACGTCCATTCCCACACCTGTTGGAATACTTTTTATCTTTTTAAAACCACGTCAAATTGTACAACGAACTGCATGGAGAATGTTTATTTTGACATATCAGCTCAGAAATACAGAAAATGCCTCAATGGATCGGTCTTCCTGTTCTACTGTTCTGCTGCATCAACTTTTCCATGTCTCTCTTATTACATTGGATCTTGTGATCCATGTTATCCCCCCTCTTTCAGCCAGGCTAAATTTGTCCAAGGTGGCCTGAGGCAAAAGAGCCGATCCCTGCACAGCTTCTCCTCCCACGCTGTGTGGAGTGTTTCTATGTTTTTGCATTTGCCACCTTCCCTTTTAGTGACTAGCTATGTACGCTATGAGAATTTTTCCAAATCCCCAAGCCCTAATGGGATCCTTCCCCCAGAGTCCTACCCAAAACTCATCGCCCATCTCTGGCTCCTGCCAGATTTTGCAGTACTTACAGAGGCTGCCTGACCCCACCAGTCACCTGGTGCCCCTGGTTCAGTGACCTGAAGACCAGCAGTGAAGCTCTCAGTTCCCTCTCTCCAGTTCTTATTTACAGCTCGGTGGAATATGGGGGTATTCAGGCTTTTTTTCCTCCCCTTTCTCTCGCCCGCTCTCCTCCCTGCCACTCCCCCTCCCTCCCAGCCCAATCCACAAAACAGAAACCTGACGCAAAATTTTTCCAGGAATGCGCTAATGAGCCTGAATTTTTGACCAGCTGCTGGTTTGTGTTTTGAAGGAGCAGCACTATGTTCAGGATTAGTTAGCCGGACCATACCTGAGGCTTTACGGACCCCGCACAAAGAACGGGCCGTCAGTTACAGAGCAATGATGGAAGAACACAGAGATCAGCCCATTATCACGTTAGCACTGAGAGCTAATACTGCTGTTTGTTGCCTAAGTTGTAGCCGTCGATGAGTAAGCATTTTGGGTGTGGTGGTGCGGCTGTGCCTGCTTCTCCAAAAACCGGTGTGTTTGACGTCGGTATCGGTGCAAATGTACCTTTCAGATACTAAACCCACAGACCTCAGGAATTTTGACAGGTGGGTGCTGGAGAGCTGAGCAATGTCCCTGACAGCTCTCTGATCAGATGCACTGCGCCTGTCTGCAGCCTGCTGATTCCTGACATCCTGAGCTGGAGCACCCCCGTGCTTGCAAACAAGGCAAAGCCAGCATCCTTTCTGCCTTAGCCCCCTGGAGCTGGAAAGCCAGAGTGACTAACGCTCTTCTAAGAAAAGTAAGATTCTTTCCAGAATTGTTCTCCTTTGGGATGCTAAAAAGCAAGAAGAGGTCAGCCCAAAGAGTAACATTTCTGGAAAAGCTGTAAGCACTGCCTAATAGGTTCTTTGCACAAGCTACATCAGCCCCTGCCATGTCATTCTGCTGTCACTTAGCCTCAGTTATTAGTGCCAGATACTGCCTGGTTGGCAGGAACCACTCTGCTGAGGTCAAGGGCGCCTTTTCTTTATGCAAGGACTAATTATGTGAAAAGATGATGCAAGATCTGACCATTTTCATTCAACATCAACGCTTTATTAATAGCAGTGCTAATGCAGGGGGCTACTCTGCTTTATTCCACTAAGGAAATCAGTGGGACATGCTTGAGAAAAGACTGTGTATGGTCTCAACTCAAAATTTCCCTCTGCTGGAGCATTTTTTCATTTAATGTTATTGATGCAAGGAAATACCATCAAAAGCCCAGGTGCAGATCTTTATTGGTCTGTGCCAGGAAAACAAACAAGGAATGCTAACACTGCTTTCTCACTCAAGCTTCTCAATAATTGGAAGAGGAAAATTAGCTAATGAGGTCCAAAGGTAGTTGGGGAGGGGGTGGAGGGGGCTGGACTGGGGCTGCCACACCAAAATGTCTACAGAGTGGTTCCAGGACAGCATTGCTGGCAAGCAGGAGGAGGGACGGCCCAAGGGAGAGAGAGCATTTTCCATTCTGGGTGCCCTGAAAAAAGTAAATATAATGTGCTTCCTTCTCCTTCACCATGCTCCAAGCTCAAATCACAGAGGGGAAGGGAAACTCACCTGGCTCATCTTCTGTCTTTCAGGAGGCTGTGGGATCCTTGTCTGATCCATCAGAAGGGTTCACTGCTGTGTCTCCTGCGCTTTCTTCGCTCAGTTTAGCTAATTCGCGTGCAACTGGGGCAGAGCAAGTGCTGTCAGCTGCACTTGGTCCAGCAGCTGTCCCACTCGAGGCAGCGCTGGCTGCCCCAGCAGGAGGATCTCCCTTTATCTTGCTGGCAGATGTCTCCCGATGTAGTGCCGGATCAGCCACTACCCTCTCTGTGCCCCTGTGGATGATCTGATGCGCAGCATAGATGTGTTTTCTTTGGGACTGCCTCACTGTACATAAAAAGAGGTAAAGCTTTCACTTGGAAATGTACAGTGAAGTGTTCTCCGTAGGCTAGAAGGGAGGGATAGCTTTCAGCCTTCCTGCAGCTGTGGAAAAGCCTATCTCAGGAAAAAAAAATCACGCCCTTCTAACTTTGGCTGAAAGCGTTCTACTGCCACCTAATAGCAGCAACCAATTTTGCATTTCACTTTGAAGACTAGCCCCCACAGTGGAAAACACAGCCAAAGTGTTTTCCTTTCCAGCTTAGGGTATGACTGCCCAGGATCGTGTTATCAGGCTTTAAAACAACTTGAGTGTCTGTTAATTGCAGCAGGCCTCTGGAAGACTGGAGCTGAAATCTGTCCTCTCCTGTGTTAGGATTTTGCCTGCACTGAGAAACTCTTACTGAGGTCAAAGTAAGATTTGGAGACAGTATAAACACATTAAGTCACCTATCTTATCATCTCCTTTTTGCTGCTGCAGGATTGTCCTTTACTGTGTTTCACAGTTTTCATCCAACCTCATTTGTATGTATTTACAGCCCACATCTTGCAAAATAATTGCCCAAGCCAAAGCATTCACCCTACCATTCTCTTCATTGCTCTTCACTATTCTTTGTTCCCTCTTTCTCTCTCTCAACTTAACATGCTGATAAACAATCATGGGGATTGAAATACTGCATGCTCGTAAGGAGGGTATGGGGAATGTTTCAGGAACGAGCTGTGGCTTTCATCACGTCACTTCACTGCAAAAGTCCAAGACTTCCACGTTGCTTTGGTCTGTTTATGTTGTAAGGCTGAGCTGCATTTTCACTGTGAATCTGAACCACGGGTGTGTTGCACGCTGTCATACATTTCTGCATACTGTCACCAACTCAGTTGCTCAACATCACTAACCCATCCTGTTTATGTTTATCCATCTCCCAGGTCCACTTTGTTGACAACGAACGCAACTGGATCTCACTTTTTGAAAAGCTGACCTTCACCAGGCAGCTCTCCATTCCCAGGAGAGCTTTCTCTACCCAAGGCATTTTGGCTTCAATTGTGTATGCATGAACTGCATCAACTATACTGGGAATACTCTCCTGGTATTGCTGCAGTCCATTCCTCCACCCACAGTGAATTCCATCTAAAAGAAAGTGGGCTTAAGTTGGTGAGTGATTGTCTTTTTAAAAGCAAGTTTTTTTCATATCAGCACATTGACTTCTACTTCCAATGCGGGAGAGCTCAGAGGGGTTTCAGGATGATTTGGATAATCCCTGCTTTTAGATAGGAATGTGGCAAAAAGAGGAGAAAAAAAAATAAGAAGACTAGGTAATGGCAAAATAGAGATGTTTAAGGGGAAGCTAAAGTGTAGACAGACTGAACCTGCAGGCCCTCAAATCATTTTTCTATGAATGGATTTGCTCCTCTGGCAGGCCAGACAACTGTGCTCTCAGATCACTTCCTGCTAGTTTCAAGGAAGGTGTATGCTCAAGCATGTGCCAGGTTGCTAAAACAGAGTTTCGTAATGAATAATCCGGCTCGCTGTAGGGAAAGCTTTAAAAACTGCCACAGAAATGCAATACACTGATGCGCTCATGAGATCTAATGCCACATTCTGATACTATTTCCTTTGGATTTACATGGAATAGTCACTGATTCTGTTTCCCTGAAGGTATCACTCTGAAGGAGGTTTACGGCAGGGTGTGTTCATCAGAGCGTACATTGGGTAGAATTCAGCTAACTCTTAAGCGTATGGAGTTCCCTCCACCCCATGCAGCAATAGCAGAAGAGAGCGTGAGCCATGTCTCTTCCTGACATTTGATGTCTGCTGTCACAAAAATATTGTGGCAAATTTCACCTGATCATGTTTGAAGGAGCCCTCGTACTTTATCACCTATAGCTCTAGCTCTTCCGCCAGCATCCACTTTAATTTTTGTCTGGGTCTAGCTCTGCTTTGAAAGCAAACCCACTGTAGCTATTCACAGATTTTGAAGATATTTCTTTTCTCCGTTGCTTGGGAGTGCTTCTGCGGTGCTTTGTTCAGTAGCTGCTGTTGCATTTAAGCCCAGTACATATTTTCATCCTTCATGGTACCTCTGTACGTCCAGAATCCTAGGCCATCTCCAGGTCTTCTCT
Organism: Dromas ardeola; assembly: GCA_013398915.1. Taxonomy (NCBI): domain Eukaryota; kingdom Metazoa; phylum Chordata; class Aves; order Charadriiformes; family Dromadidae; genus Dromas; species Dromas ardeola. The sequence continues at coordinate 76,112 of VYZM01003674.1, forward strand.
TTCTGTTCTCGTTTCTGAGACAGGCTAACCTGTGTGTGTTAGTGCCTGAGCTGCAGCCTTCATTGACTAAAATGACATCACCTGCTTTGGTAGGCTTGCAGAAGCAGGGCTAAGGAGAGGGGAGCTCGTTTAAGATTATGCAGAATTGCCAGCTGCTGAATAGATACTGTTGTGACAAATGCATGAACTAGGAAGAAAAAAGTTTGTGCAATTCAGGGACCACAAAATGTGTTTGCAGGGTTTGTGTTTTCATTCACAAAGCAACAAAAAGAAGCAATGAAGTAAGTGCCTTTGTTCTCAAGTCAGAGGAGTACACTGCGGCAAGGACCACTTCAGACTCTATTGTGATACAATTGCTTTTCTTAGGTTATATCCACTTTCTGTGGGTGACTGGTTTAGTCACGGTCTTCTGAGCGTGCTGGTCAGTGGAAACATCCCTGCTAAGAATAGCCATTTATTCATGATTCTCAATGTAATACACAGGTTTCCAGGGCCTTCCCCTCTCTATTTTGACAGATACTATTCCATTTTGGCTAAACAGAAGCATCCTTTACAACTACAAGATTATCTACTTAAAACATGATGCCACTACAGCCAACCCTAAAACCTTATCTTTCCTTCTAGCTCTCAACCAATTGGGTGGGAGGGGAAAAGCATAGGAAAGCATATAATCTTTCTTCTGCATATGGCATATATTTAAGTAATCTGCCTGTTAAAGAATTTTGCATTTTTTAGAAATTGCCATATAATAGACAATTCACAGTCATGTTACTTTAAAGACTTTCCCCAGTTTGTTTTTGAAGGTGCAATGGGATGATTCTTTTCATGTAGTTTTATTGTTGCAGATACACCAAATTTACATCAGGTCTGCATTCAGGCCACCATTTTAAAAGACGAAAGCTCATGAGAAATTGGTGGAAAAGGGTCAGAGGGCTTAACTTTCTACCTGCAGAGTGCAAAAGAGGAATCTCAGAGAACTGAGACAACTCTTGGCACGGCATCTTTCCTTCCAGTGAGCTAGAGTGAGGAGGTTGAACCAGTTCACAAAGAGAATAAAGTTACTGGACTCCTTACCTTTTTCTCTCATAGCCATTTTCTCAGCTTCTGGAATCAGGAAACTATAAACCAGCTCTGCCACAATCTCTTCTGACTGTAGGCGAGTTCGACTACATAACAGATGCAGAGTGGTATCAGTATTTTAATTTTCTTTCCAGATCACCTCTGCAAACACAAGACTCCCTTGTAAATATTCTCACTATTTTTAAGGGAGTGTATTGTCAAGGCAGCAATTGTCAGCTGGGTCTCTTTTTATCCTACAAACAGGTGACAGCGTGACTATTTCCCTTTGCACTGCACTGCCAATGTGTTCAAGACTGCATTGGAAAGTAATATTTCCAGGGAGAAGATCACCCTAGATTCCTTAGCCTTGAAGGTATTTAGAAGACCAGTTTTCACTGATGACAAACTGAGTTAGACACGCAGATACCTCTGAAGATTTGTGTCGTTGTCAATTTAGTCTTTGGCCCACTGCTGAGTTTGCTAAATTCTTCCCTTTTGTGACTCTGCATTTGGCTGGTCCCCATGCTCTTTTCCATGCAAGTGTTTGGTGGGTTCCCAGTTGGCCCCGGGGCTGCATGCATTATCCACGCTTCATTCTCCCCAAGGATTTCAACATTCTGGTTGTATTCATCTAGTTACAAAATACACAGCTGCTGTACCATAGGAGAGTCACTGTGTCATTGGGATTTTTATGGCTCAATTCCAAAAAAAGAGCATAGAAACTGAACTGGAGGTTTGGCAGGTCCTAAAAAGTATTCACTGCTGATGCCCCAGCCAAACACAAGACTGTGGTGTTCTCAACAACTTACTCTACTCAAAGTGCCTTGTCAGGCAGCCATCAATATGACTGACCCCCATGGAAATTGGCAATTTCTTAAAGAACAGCCACCCCAGAATGAAAGGCTTCTGTATAGCTTTATCTTTTAGCATCTCTTTCAAACAGATCTTCTGTAGTAGTGTAAATAAATGAAAAGACCAGTATGAATGGGTATTGCTTTAGGCAGTTCCCAGATTCACTTAAAGTTCAGTCACAGCATCACATTGGCATGGAGAAGTCTAAAAAGGGTAATTCACAGATTCCACGAGTGATTTGCAAAGGGAATCTGGCACATGCTGTATAGAAATAAGGCTCTGATGGGTTGATATGTGTGTACCAGGTAGTAACAGTGTGGTTCCCATACAGCAGTCACACTAAGGAAGTGGTCACGAACAGTATTGCTCTGCCCTTCCCATGTCTTAGATTATACACGTAACCACAGATGCAGATGGTCAGGCAGGTTCTAAACTGCTGTAAAGAGCCTCTAATGTGCCGTTTAATAACGTACCGACTTTCCATTTCGTAAGCAATGTCATTGATTTCTACAGCCATTCTCTGAATCTCTTCCCTGGCTTGTTCTTCAGCTGTGTTCTCCATGCTACTCAGGATGATGTCTTCCAAGTAGGAGTCAATAGTGCTCTGGTGCATTTTCACCACCTGGAACAAAACACCAAGATATTGTTCCCCTGCCTATTGCTCTACCAGGAGCGTGGTGGAAGCAGATTTCCAAAGAAGCAAGAACAACAGATTTTCACCAGATTCTTAATTTCAGGCAGGCCAGCCGCAGATTTGATTTCAGAGGTGCTTTCTGGGAAGAATAACATGTAAAAATTTATTTTCTAATAATTCTTTCTGAGAATTAATTGAACAGAAACAAGTGCAGGAAAGAACCAGTGGTGGAAGAAAAACTTAGACGCAGATCCAATTCTGCTGCAGCAGGTTAGTTCTGTGAATGCAATGGCAGTTTCTTCCTCAGTTCTCATGGTCCCCTGAGCAACAACTGCCAAATAGTAATCATCAGTATTGACTTCAGTAAATTAATCAGCTTTTTTCATTCAAGCAAATGCCGAAGGAAAAGGTTCCATCAAGCCAATCAAAGTAACATGAATAAAACCAAGATAAAATTATTGGTTTCCTTGTAATGGATGTAGAGCAGAGATTCTAGAAATGGGTGTTATCCTTCTGCTAGTCTGAAGGGCATAAGCTTATGGCACTTTGACCCTCCTTGCCTCCCACTCAGAGATGCAGAAAAGATAAGAGGAGAAGCTAAAATAAAAATAAACATGATGCCAGACTCTCTTGGTATTAACCTCCTCCCACAAAGTTTGAAAATTATTGGTTTAGTCAATTAGGCTCCCACTCATTCCTTTCAGCTGGGAGAAATATGCTTCATGCAGTCAGGAGCTAGGGAATAGGTATAGGACTATAGAATAGTTATGGAATATGGTAACTCAGGACTTTTGTTTCTGGATTTCAAGGTTATGTTATCCATTATCATTACTTCAAAACAATTTTTGTACCTCTTGCTATTTGCAGTCCACTTTTGGGCGGCAAAATCTTTCCAAAACCTTGCTTAATGGCATCCTTTCTGGGAGAGCACCTAGTAGTTTTGCTGGACAGACCAAGTGCTAACAAAACATTATTCCTAAAGATGATCTAGGTACATCTGTTCTCCACAGGTGTTTGTTGTGGAAATTTAGAAACCTACATCCATTCATGATATTCCTAGCAGGACTGTCTGTAGGGGTATTCAGATCATCCTTAATTTTATGGGCATGACTCTTTTAGGAAGGAATCACCTTCTCTTCACTAAGTCTTCCCCCTCAATTTCAAAACTAGCCATCGCCAGAGTCAGAGCTGAAGCGCCTCCCTTCCATCTAGACCTTCCCACAAGGACGCTATTCCTACAAACCATCCACAGACCCACCAGTCTCCCTCTCTTGCCTGTTTGAAAATCTCATCTTCTTCCTGACGCCGCCTCTCTTCCGCCTGACGCCGTCCACTCTCCTCTGCTTCCCGCATCCGCCTCTGCCGCTCAGCCAGCATGACAAAGGCATGGATCTTCCGTTCTTCTTGCAGCCTCACTAGCTCTTTGGACAGGAAATCAAGCATGTTCGCTAGTACCCTTCCTTCTTCCCTGGCCAAATGGTTTTCCACTGATGACAGCTTTTAAAAAAAAAATGCAAAGAATTATGTTACAGACCCCAGGAATGTTGTTCAAAGTCCCAGGACTACCACAGGCATGTGAAACAGCTCTGCAACATCCACTCAGACCAGCCATGGAGTTTTGCATTCTTCTTGTTTTACATGCACTGGCCTGTATTCTGCATAATGTAATGTCCCTGTATATAGGCTCTGATGGCATAAAGAGGCTAAAAGATGGCAAAACTAGTCAGGGTGGGAATAGTCACGATGCTGTCACACTAGGACAAGCAGCCCCTATGCTCGGGTGGGTGGGAGGAGATAAAGCACTAGACACGCTGTTTTCCAGTTATTATGAACTGCTTTTGTGGCTGTGAGTGTAACTAGAATAGCTGCTGAGGCCATCTGCTTGTTACTGGGGAATGCTCCACTGCCCAGACCAAGAAAGGGGAGGTATAAAAGCGACAATGAAATTACTTCAGCTGCATACCCTCCATCTTCCTGTGCTAAGCTTAGCTAGACCAGAACAGAAAAATAGGATCAAAAGTTGCAAATGAAGCTTCTTTCTAGCATTTGGAAAGTAAACCCTCAATCTTTATGAGTAGGAAGCTTGAGTAAAGGTTTAGGAAACTCTGCAGTTCTGAGTACAGCCACATTTCTGTCCTCTCCTAAGGATACAAAATGTTTGTTACAGTTCAAAGCCACCTCAGTGAAATGGTATGTCTTTGGTTGGCCATTAAGGATGCGACCAAAGTGATTCAGCTTGCTGAGATAACACAGCAACCATGAGTCCCTACAGTTTTAGATATTGTATTATTCCCTAAAACTGTACAAATTGCTAACTTCTAACAAATTCAAATCAACAGTAATTATATTGAGTTTGCAGAAGCGCAAACGAGACCTCAAAATTCCAGGTAATGGAAAATGAGAAAGTCGGCGACAGAGCCGAGACTAGATTCCAGGTGTCCAGTGTTACTGTGCCATTCACTCCTTGTTTGAAGCACATCATGTTTTATGGGTTGGGTATGTGTGACTGCACTTTGGAAAGGGACAAGATCTAAGGTAAGTTCATTATCTCCAGTATGGACTATGAAGCCACAGTCCTTGGCAGGAGGGAATGTCTGGAACTGGCTGGGATGCTATGGTGGAATAAATAGGCAATAACAGAGTAGACCTGAATGTAAAGCTCAAAATGGAGCTGAAATATCCCAGACAATTAGTAATAAATCAGTTTTCTTGTACTGCTGTGCCATTTGCTCATGCAGTGTTCCAAAGAAAGTGGGACTGTCAGTGTTGCACACATCTAGCGGTGACAGTGCTTAGCCCGTGGGTGTTTCAGATGGAGGACGGCAATGCAGTAACTGCACCAGCCCACAGGGATGGATAACGTCGAACTAACATGTTGCTTCCTCTTTATTGCTCCAGGTGCTGTGTCTAAAACTTGCGTGAAATGGAGGGAAACAACCTAGCAACACTCTTGGCTTAGACTTTCATTATATACGAGGTTGGAAATTTTCAACCCCTCATCTTTGACCGTTTTATCTGGAGCTTCCGTCCTCTTTCTGCAGGAAGCATTTCTTGAAAAAATGCCTCTTTTTATACTGGAGAGGTCAAAAACTTGAGAATACCCGTGACCACCAAAAACTAAAGAACTGTGAGTCACCAGTGACTTTCTAAAATAGCCACGCACATAGAAAACTCCTGCACATGCATTCCAGAATGTTTAAAGTCCAAAATGTTTGAAGACCTGAGCCTTGTACTGTGTGCATTCATAGACATAGTAAAAAAAATTGCTAGAGTAGAGGAGGTAGATACCAGCAGAGGGGGATAGTGGCTCTCCCAAAAGGAAATTCTGAGATCAGAGGTCAGCATCTTTACCCACTTGCTCTCTCTCCTTCTCTCTGAATGTCATTATGGTGTCTGAACTGCTGTCTCCTCCGCTCTCACCTGGGATTCCAGAAGAGAAGGAGCATTTCAAGTTCGTAATGCCTAAGGCTTTTATTTTTCGCTTAACTCCTCAGTAGAAAAATTCTGTATTACTGCATTACACACCTGGGCTCCCTGTGTATGAGGGAGCATCTGGAAATAATAAACAGTAAAACACAGTCACTCAGCTCATTTTTTACTGAGATCTGAGGGGAAATTTTGTTGCTGCCCACCCAGCAGGAAGCAGTGGTCTGGCTTCATCGCCACCAGGCCAGCTGGCCAGCGGATGCTGTTATCATAATCTGGAACCTGCAGAATTGCTTCACAGCTGGTCACTGAAAAAACAGAACAGTAGTAAAAACTATAGGAAAATCTGCAGGAACGGGGGAGATTCTGTATATCTGAGATGCAGACAAAATTTCTTTATGATCCATTTTAGACCAGCATCTGCCATTTGATTCACTTTGCTCTGGAAGGTTATGTCCCTGCAAAGAAATAGGATGGGAATTTGCATCCCCGGCTCTCACTAGATCCTTGGCAGACGATGGAGCCCAAAACTTCTCTGCTCTCCATAACAGTGGCAACTACAACAATGTGAAACCATTGCTACAGTCCTAGAAGTCTCGAACCCAGCAAGATTTACAAAGTAAGTCCACTTTGGCTTTTTTTTGTGATGCTTTATGCCTGAGGAAGAGCCTGAGAGAGTGCCAAGCCAGAAAAGGAACAGGAAAATGACAGCGCAGTAGCACACATTCATTAAAACATCTGACAGATGTGAGTGACAAGCACGTATTGTGATGCCAGGTCACAACACTAGTCAAACGGATTGAAATGTGGGAAAACTGAGGTTCATCTGACAGTGCAGTTTGTTCAAAGCCCTGTAAATATAAATAAGTGCTCTGTCTGCAAACAAAGCAAGTGCAGCCTGGGTAGCAGCTGCGGTAAGGGCGCCTCAGTCTGTTTCTGAGATTCCCCAGGGTCCCCACAGCAGTGAAAGCAATTTTAGCCCCTCAGGCATTCAATGCTTGGCCTGTGCTAGGAGAGCATTTTTGGTACTTGGGATGCTTTCTGTGCTGTGGACAATAGAAAACATAAAGAAATTAAATGAGAGAGTATTGGTGCTACTGCAAGAGCAGAGTGCCTGGTCAAGACAGTGTCGTGAATCAGCCTTCCCATCTATACGGGCAAACCTTGTGCATTTGCAAGTCGTGCTGTTGCTCTAGGGCCAGTGTCATTTGCTCCTCTGCCTTCAAAAGCAGCTGTCCGTCCTCCTGGAGTGTGAGAGTGGTGTGCAGCTCTCGGATCAGTTCCAGCCGCTTCTCCTTCCCTTCAAACATCTTTAAAATAAAGTTAAACAACCAAGCATATTAAATGGAGAATATAGATCAACATGTTTTGCCAGCAGAGCACACCTTTTTTCTCCATGTTGCAGGGTCAGCTCTTTCCAAGACCTAGTAACAAATTTGTGGCCACATCTGGGCAAACACTACTGCTTTCAGGTAAATCTTACCTAAACCCTCCTGCATAGAAGATGAAAGTTGAAACCTTCTGCTGTGGAGTATAGATGATCCCTTGCTACTTTATTATAAAATAAACTATTTTTTTCATTCTGTTTGGCCTCACCCAGAATTCAAACCACGGGAATGTGGAACAGCAACACCAATGTCAAGTGAAAAGGGCAATAGCCTTCCGGATATCTTGTTATATCAACCTCAATGTCAAAACTTCCCAGTGTGAGCAGTGCCCCTTTTCCTCAGTTCAGGGTTAGATGTCTCCTATTTTAGCATCTACTGTTCTCTGACCTTTGTTTTTAGGGAGTCCAGCAACAGCTCAAAGCAATAAATTGGTGGGGAGATTGTTGAAACTGCTGCTGTCCCTATTATGGGGTTATGAGGCCCAGCCCTTCCCTGACACTGTCTTATTATTTTCATTCCTCCTGTCTTCCAACAGGACTTCCGACAGCCACAAAGGATCACTCAACCCTACTCACATCATTCTCCAACTGAGTCATATATTTCTGATCTAGTAGTAGCTGGAAGGAGATTCCTAAAATGATGGGACATTTCATGATGTGAAAGTCAACAGTCTTGCAATGGCAGGATCCTTCTCACAGATCACCACAGAACCGGAGAAGGCTTGGGAAGTTTATATTCCACCTCAAGCCACTTTCACAGTATTGCATTGTTTGCTAAAGCTCGGGTCACGGTCCCATATGGGAACACTTCCCAAATATTAGTGCAAGACAGAATATCAATTATATTCTCAGCAGGCATGAAAACAAAACCTTATGGACGGGTCTGATCAAAAGTGATAGACCTGCTTAATATAAAGCCCACAAGGCATGGCTACTCAATTTTTACCTAGAACCCATTTCCACTCCACTGAAAGCAGAATGATGGGTCCTGCACTTGCTGGAAAGCACGGTGGTATGCTTCAGTTTCTCCTCATCTAAGGGTCAGCTCACCATCACAGGAAACTGGAAAGATGGTATGAAATACAAGCTGCCCTGCTGGGATGTGGGAGGTTTCCTGTTCCTGGGATCTTGGCATAATCAAGGCAAAATGTACTCATGGTTCAGATCTAGTCTAGAATTTTCCATTTGAGTAATCCTGCTACAAAGCATCTAAATATACAGCTGAATGTAGGGGATTTCAGGAACGGGGAGACACTCACAGACATGTAGGAACCTAGAAGTTTCTGTAAGAAATTTAGGCTGGAGAGCAAAGACTTCAGCCTTGAAGGACTCCAGATAACGTACAGGAGGATATGCTACAGAAGCCTCATTACCCTAGATTAGTGCTGTGGAAGAAAGATTGCAAACACACTTTCAATCATTCCACCATCATTCTGGAGAGAGACATAAACAAAGAGACACTGGATACCATGTTCTGAATAGCCCTGCCTCGGAGCAACTTCTGCAGACAGATCACTGCCAGTTCTGTTTCCTCTTCCTCCTGCCAAAACACAACAAATATCCACACAATAATTAATTATTTATTCGGAGACTGACATTTCTATAGATTATCCATCTAACTATTGAAAAGTCTAACTCATATCCAGCTTTTTCTCAATTGTTTCTGAACATTCTTCTAATTTCTAGGGAAAGGAAGGTGAGTCAGAATAATTCACACTTCCATGTTTTACAAGAGATGGGGGAGAACGGCTGTATAATTAGATTCTATTTGAGATTTTAGAGGGTCTTTAGAGACGAGTACCTAATGATAAGATATTGATAGAGAAAATTACTGTATGCATTAGAAGTACTATTTGTAGCTTGACTGAATCTAAGTTTGCAAAATAAGAATCAGCTACATTAATTTAACAGGTCAAGACACTAAGGGGATAGGATTATTATTGGCGGAGGCGCAAGAGAGCTGGTAAGCATAAATTAAAAGGGAACATATACAATTTTTATTTTGATATTTATTCCAGTGGTGACCTTTATCAGAGTAACTCAGTAAATTTAAGAGTCAGAAAGTGATAGTTTGGAAGTAAAATTCATTACATTATATTGTGATTTGTCTCTTTGAGAACTTTACTGGCCTAGCTTTGTGTGACTGATACTAACTTGGAAGAATGATGGAGCATAATGGGAAAGCGGACGCAACCGTAGGAGGAAAAAAAATTTAAAAAGGCTTATTTTAAATGAAGGAAGCACAACTGGCAGCATTTTTTCTTGCTGAGGGGTCTTCTAGTCTGGAGTTGACAGTAGCAGAAGGAAAAAGCCTATCAGGTGCCTGAGAAAGATAAAAAGCAATCTAAAAATTGCAATGAAGCTTTTTTTTTAATAAAGAGCCTATGAGGTCTGCATTGAAACGCAGTATTTTAGAATTGCCAGAAAAACAGAGAAAAGTGTGGGATGAGAGATGTGGTGTGGGCTTAAGTCTTAGTATCTGTTTTTTCTTAGGTGTTGAAGATTAAGTTTTCCAAATGCAAAAGGAAGCATTCCCGCCTTCCACACCACCACCCAGGAGGAGCAAAGCAGAACTAGCCAAAGGCCTGCCTTATGATTTGGTATGTTCTTTTTTCTGGAAAGAATGGATGAATTTCTGGTCCAGTCAGAGAGAGAAACTGTACTGTATCACCTGGCTACAATGTACCCTTCAGAACAGAGTTCTGGAAATGGAGATGGCACATATACTGGACAGATAAGCCAAACTTCTTGGTTTCATGTAAACTAAGATTTGGTTTAGATTTTTGTGGGTTACGTTTTCCTGTATTTATGTTGTTCAGTGCTGCAAATGATGCCTTGGCAAGGGCAATCACCAACTTCTCCATCTGCCTGCTACAGACCAGCAGGAAAGAATGAGGGGAGATGGAACGCCTACCATGCCCTGCGGGAAAATAAAAAAAAAAAAGGGAAGTAAGGATANGGGAAAATAAAAAAAAAAAAGGGAATTAAGGATACAGAAGGATCTAGGATCAGGTTGAAAATTAGAGGGGGCTGGGAGAAAGTGATAAACCAGTGAAGGAATTCAGAGGCACTCTGTGAGCTCGTTGTGGCCAATAAGGTCATAAGAAATGACTGGGGCAGAGGAGCTGAGGAGGCATGCAGTAGTGCCTCCATTGTCTTCACTTTCTTTTATATCCCTTGTGGTCAATGCCACCTGCCTGTCACTCTGGCACACTTTCCTTTTGAGATCCTCAACTCTAGCGGGAAGAGGCTGGTGCACTTAGCAGTCGGTACTTGTATCTGTATAGCAGGAAGAGAAGCATTAGCAACAGAGAAGAGCTTTGCTTTCAGTGCTCCTTGCAGCCAGCTGGTAGGAGAAACCTAACGTGTATTCTGCAAGGCGAGAGATGTTAGTGCTGCTCTTCAGTGGCTGAAGTGGCCTGATTTTACAGATGGAGCTTCACTGTGAGCGCTCCAGTCTTTTATGTGTTCACATAGAAAGATACTTGAAAATAAAACGTACCTTGACAGAATTCATTTAGGTGGTATTCTATTATATTGGAACTCTTTAAAAAAACTATAATCTGTAAACACGCTCAAGAATGACTACAACTGGGGCATAAATCTTTCTGATTTCTTTCCATGTTACCTGTAGGTACTTAAAAATTTGCTAAACTGATAAATCTAAATAGCGTCAATCTACCACTGCAATACAATACCTAATACCTAAGAGTCAGTAAAGCTGTGGAAAGCTCTACCCAAGGAGATATTCTTGTTTCAGTCATCTTAAAATAGACTGTATAAAACATAGAACATCATACTGCACAAATAAAGACAGCATGGATGATCTAGTAAGTCGTTTTCTCTCTCACTTTCATGGTTGTGTGTCTCTCCTAAATTCACAAGTTTAAATGGTAATTGCGTCTGATTCTTACTACATCATGAAAATGGTGTTAATAAGCAGACAAAGCGACCCACTGGGGCAACCACCTCTTAAGTATGTTGCTTTAAGAAAGGAAAAGAATTTGCAGCTTGCCTAAAAGGTTGTTTTTTCCTACAGCATATCACATCCCCCATAACACATCATTACTGCTATTTCACTCTCTCCAGACGAATCATGTTCTGTGAACTGGAGCATGCTCATCAAGGACTGCATCCTGCATGATGACAAGAGCTTCGCTCCAGCAAATTAATGAAGGGCATGCTCGGTGCAAAGCACCCAAAGTCTCACTGACTTAAATGTGACTAAACTTAATTGCTCTGCTGGATTATGATAGCGTTGTCAGATCAAAAGGTTGCAAGACTACTACTACTAGTACTACTACTACTACTAAAATAATAATAATCTGCCTTTTTGTTCCCCAAGAAAAAGAGAATAACATGTCTACTAATTTATGTCTTCATAAAATAAAGTTTAGTTAAGGACTTGGCCAACAGATATTGTAAAAGATTTTCCATTCTTCAGCTGCTAGTATCTTTACAGAATAAAGAGAGAGATTAAGAGAGTCTTAAGAAATAGTGATGGCTATTTCTAACATGAATACACACAAAAAAGATAAAGCTCAGTTCTTTTCTTCTCTGGGCATTCCTTTAACAACCCTGTAGGAAACAATCAGGGATCAACAGAAAAAAAAGTTCTAAACCCAGCCCACTTACAATTGATGGTTTTTCCAGGATTGGAGTGGGTGGCCGAGGAACAGGCTTTTCTACTTTTTCAAGAAAACGGAGGGGCTTCTTTGGCTCCTTGACTTTATTCTTCTTCTCCAGTAGTGCCTGAAATAGACATACAATTTAATGAGATCTGGGCTAGTGTTAAAGAAGAGTCCGAGAAGGCCCTCCTGCAGAGTTGCGAGGTTCAGATTGGACCCCCTTGCTTTCTACCCCTTCTCAGAGAGGAGTCCAGGTGAGGCTGGATCCAATCTTAGCCTCTGACTGGAAAGAAGAGTTCAGACCCTAGGTTCTGTCACAGGGTTTGTTTAATACAGCTCGAGCTGGGTGCCTCCGAGAGGAGGGACCCCCTTGGTTAATTTCCAGTGCTTTTTAAAGCCTTACAATCTATGACATAAGCTGTTCATGCACCTGTTCACGCAACAAGTGTGTGTCTTTTGTCCAATCAAATTGTTCAATGGTTATGTGTCCTCTTCAATAACTGGAGTCTTGGTGCAGGCGCTTTTACCTCCTTACACAGTTTCATGATCTTTGTCCCTTCTGCACCTGGATCTCATCCATCTTCTGCTGACTCCAGGTAGAATGGTCCCTTTCTTCATTTCCAAGAATTATAGTTCCCTTTCCTTTGATCATACAAGACTACTAGCCAATCTTCTTGGACTAAAAAGGAGTTCAGCCTAAGTTCACTATGTTGCTAGGTTACAGCTTGCGGCCTAAGGAAGGCTTCACCAATCTAGCTACTTATGCTAAGCAAAGCTTCAGTTTCCAACAGCTAGACAGAACAACACTATAAGGCCAGTCCTCTAGATGCCGACTGTTGCTGAGCACACTGACTGCAGGGAGCTGAAAGTATTTTGCACTTCGCGGGCTTGTGGCTTCTATTTCTTACCGCACTGAAAAACTGAATATGGTCAGTAGATTAGACTATGGGTTGGTCAGGAGATACTGATGGGAACTTCAAAATCATATGTAAGAAGGAAGCTGGAGTTATTTTACTGTATTTACAAGTGGGAGTAATTTTACTGTATTTACAAGTAAGCCATCAGCAATTGCATAGGGTGAGTCACCTAAAATTAATCCCAAATTGGTATGAACTTAATATCTAATATAATACATTCTAAAGTAAAAGCATGTTTCAGATTTTTTTTTTTCATTTAAAAATAGGAATCTCATTGAAACAATTAAACACTGACCCATATGCAAGCAGAGGCAGGTGTTTGTGTTACTATCCTTATGCAATTACAAAGGCATTAATTATTTTCCTATAAGAGAGAGGTAAGATTCTTTCAAAACATGAAAAATGGGTAGGAATAGCACAATTTAATTATAGTTTACATACCATTACAGAATGGTTATAACTCTTTGCCTTTAACTATAGGTATGATGCTTGTTACTGCGGGTTAGAAATGTTATGTGGTCAGGACATTTTAGGAAGGGGGTCACGTGAAGAGTGTATTGTCACTGTTCTGTGGCCCTTCCTCAGTGAAATGTCTTTGTATGATATGCTGTTACTGCGTAGGGTTGAACCGAATGACCTAGGACCCTTTCCTTGCAAAATATGTTTTGAAACTCTTCTCTGCCCATCTGCAACTGCCCAGCAGCCCACTGGCCCACATCAACTGTACAAGTGGACTAAGGGCGAAAGGGAAACCAACTTGCCTGACAACTTCCTTCTACCAAGAACATCCACAAGCCCATTAAGAGTGGCTTTTATCTTTCTCATAGCTGTTTGATGGCAGATGCCAAACCTTGTCAGGCAAAGCAGGCTAGGAGTGGAAATGCACCACAGCCTCAACTCTTTCAAGACGTTTTTCTAACTGTTGAGAGCGCCAAAGTCCTGACAACTTCCCATCCCAAGCTACTTAGAACAAGATATTCAGATAATCATTTCAACTGTACGGCAACGCTTGCCTGCCATAGGACATCATACTTTGACTCGCAAAGAAAAGGGAAAAGAGTATGTACATTTAAAGCTCTTGACAAATTATAATCCTACTACTGAATCTATAGTCTATATTACTGAAAGAACATATTCCAGCAAGGAAAAGTGTGCCTTTTTCTTTTCTCACTTGCTCTCTTTCAAATGTTCAAATACAGTATTTCACTAGTGAGGGAAACCAAAGAAAAACTTAAGAAAAAAATCCCATGCAGAATTTCTCTCTCCAGTAACAGGAAATTGATGGCACTTGCACAGAATGTAATTCTGAAATTAATGAAGTTTCGAAACTCCAGTGGTCATTGTACAAAACTCTTCTTGCATATTGGATCTGATCTTTCAGGCCAGGATAATTAATTGCTCCAGAAAAGGAAAGAGATTTCTAGGTGGAGGGGATAAAATGCTTTATTATTGAAAACTTCTGAAATGGACCGTGTTAATAATGCAAGAATCAAAGCCTATAAACTGCTTATAAGCCACGTGAAATGGTTATAGCTCAAAAATGTTGAGAGATTTTCTGAACTGTTTCTTGTATTTGATGTCCTTAGAGCTCTCTGGCATGAAGATTATAACAGTGCTTGCTATGATTTATAAGGTGTTTTGCGCGATGGGGGGGGAAATTGAAAGAAAAAAGCTGCCGTAATTGTGATTCTTTTGAAAACAATGGCTCCTATGTTTATTAGTACAATGTTGCATTCATAAGAATTTTTCTAATAAAACCTTAGCCTCAAAAAATATTTCTTGCTAGCCAGAATAAAAAAATACAACCGGAATAACAACTTTTAAAGACAGAAAAATCTATGAGCATTTCTGACAAGAGGGAATTCTTATTAATGTAGATTTCAGAAATATTGCAGTTCCCAGAAGTGGTTTTATGTTTTCATGTCAGCCCAGTCTAGTGCCTGCTTTGCTATCTTTACTAAGTCAAAAATGCTTACCATTTGATTTGTCTAATCTGAGGGTTTAAGTTATTTTAACACCTTAATGAAAGAAAAGAAAATATGTTTTTTGCACTAACTGGTTCTGCCTAACTTAACAAGTTACCATTTTTCGAAATAGGGAGACCAGGGCCCAAGAATTGATGTAAAATCCTTTCTTTAAAAAGAAAAAAAGTGCTACATTTCTGAACAACATACTTCAAATGTAACTGCCTGCATATCACACTAATTTTTCTGAGATAGACTGCCTTACTTCTTTCAGGTAGTAGGTTCGAAGTCATGATATAGTCTGGTTAGACTGGACAGTGAAGGACTACCCAATTCATCTCCTTTTCATTTTCCTGACAAATGCAGTGAACAGCAAATGGCACCCATGCTTTTGGCCATACCCTTTAGCTTCTTTGCTAGCTTCTGACAGAAGCAGAACTCTTGACAGGATGGTGTCTTGAGAAACAACTCTCCGTTCAAAGAAATCATTCTTTAGATTCCTTCTGTATCTTCTCTGTGATCCTCTCCGTTTCACAAGACACTAGGTATATGTTATTTTCATGACTGCACAGAGTATGCAGTCATGTTTCTATCTTTTTGCCCGCGAATGAAGCAGGTGAGATCATCAAGGACAGACTGACTACCTACTTTGCAATTCAGCATGGCTGCTGCATCTTGGTTGATCAAGACCAACATAATAGCTCTTAGAGCTTGTCTGAGCATGAGCCAGCAAACACTGTGTTGGAGATCTGTTCTTGGTGAAATAACTGCTTGAACAGGTTTTCCTACGCTCTGAAGTTGGCAGAGATTTTCTCCAGAGACATTCTTGCCCCCTCCCCCCCCTACTTCTCCACCTCCTTCCAGCATCTGGATAAAGGAAAACAGACGTGATCAGAGTTGCACTTAATGCTGAGGTGAAAGATTCTTTTTCTGACATCATCTTGATCTGGCACTTTGTAATTACCTGACACTATACCCCTCTTAAGTCACCAGAGCATACAGGGTCAGCCTAAAGTCACGCATTGTTCTGCACTGAGATTTCTTCTAGCAGCTCCTCCATTCCTTGGTGTATTCAGTTACCTAGTTGCATTTCTTTCCTATAGTAATTAGCTATATCAGTATGCTATCGCCTTAATGCCTTGGATTTTCACACAAGGCAGTCTATATAATGGCTCGCTCACATTTGTTAGAGCACTGTCATCTGCACTGGCTAGGAACTAACTTTCCTTGTCCTTTTACAGATCTAGCTTAAGATACAGATCGTTGTTTTTACTGTAAAACCTGGGTCTGCTCTTTCTGCCATGTTCTCGTTTTAGAGAATCACTCAAAGAATACTGAGTGTGCATAATACCCCTGCAAAAGGCTTCAGGATGGTCCTCAAAAGGTCTGCTTCTAAAATCACTTATTTTTGGCTTAATTTCAAAGCTGGAAAAAGCTGTTCTTGTTCTCAAGAGGACACAGGTCCTTTTTGTAGTTCTTGTATAATTGCTTATCCCTTCTTACAAGCTTTAAACTTAGGAAAACCCTCAATATGGCAAACCAAGAGGAACATAATGAGGAGGACCAGTCCATCTTGCCACTTTCTTGGCCAGAGAAGCAAGCCTTGGAAACTTCCTTTATTAAAATTAAATAATTCTGAAGCCAAAATCTAGCATTCCTCCTCTATTTGCCAGCTCCTTCCACAGATTATCCAGGGAAAATGAAAGAAATTCATTCTAGAGCTAGATCACTGTGTAGTCTCTGAATTTTCAACACTCTGCTTTATTTCTAGGATTATGGGAGAAAATTTATAGTTTAAGAGTGCTAGGACTGCACCAAAAAGAGGCTTTTGAAGAGAAAATTGGCTTAGCTGCTCAACTATAGAAATAATGCAAAGCAACACAGTGCCCTTCTAAGATGATCCCTAATTGCCTGCTTTAAACTTCTTTCATACTGTGTGTGATGGAGATTGTTGGCACGATTGGGACTGCTTATGCCAAGTGGTCAGACAGCTATCCTCTCAAGTGCTAAATTCTGGTAACTCAAGTGCTCTGCACCCTTTACAGCCCTGTTCTTGACAGCTCCAGTTGCTTATGAGCTGGACCTGTCAGAGAGGCCCTGCTAAGCCAGAACATGCTATAGCCACCAAACTTAAGAGGCAAAAGCCTCTGATGGGAGAAGTGACCAGTAGCAGCACCACAGAGCTCAAGCACTAATTAGGGCAGTAATTTCTTGTTGCTCTGAGCAGAATGTTTAAATCTAATGGTGGTTGAGGCAGCCTGGGTGTTTCAGAGTGTCATTACTTTCTGCTTGTCTGGACCAACCAGTCTCGTGTCTACTTAGGTATATCTAAAAGCAGCAGTTAAATTTTGCATCATGGATATACTGTCTTTGCCTGCAAAGGAAATGCTTTGTGACCCTAAAAGAAAATACGTCTTGCCTTTTTGTGCTGGGTAAATGAGTATTAGTTATGTTAGTCCCTCAGTTGGTATCAATCAATGTAGAGCAAGTGATCTACATTGGTTTAAGAAAGAAAATATGTAGAATTGTCTGCTTTTGTTCTGCATTCCATCTCCCTTTGGCCACCATTTTTTCTATGAATAGAGACATTATTGTGTGAGCAGCCAGCATTAGGGCATACTTCTCTGTGACTACAGTTTAGACACTCCACTGTAGTCTTTCAAACCATGAGAACTATTTTGAACAAAGGGAATACAATTGCTATAATTGGAATTCAGCTCTGAAAGCTTGGGCTAATGTTCTGCTGCCTATGAGAACGTGTTATGATCCAGATTATACATAGTCACTACTTGAATTTTATGCAAAAAGCACCCAAACTCAAACCCTGCTGTGTCTTCTCTGAAACTGTAGTGAATTGATGTCCTTAGTTCTTGAACAATACATGTAGCAGTCAAGATTTTCTTTGAAAATTTTCCTTCTGAATAATAATCAGATGCAATGTCTCATCTTTTACGAGATCCAGTGGAATTTAAATTTGAGATAATATGACTGATTTTTCAGAACAAGATTTCAATTTAAAATCCATTAGTACAAAGTTACTGTCTGCATTGAGAGTATTATTAAATTACACTAAAACAAGAAAGCTATATACATAACTTCCAATTATGAAATATTTCTTCACTAAATAAAGCATACGTGAAAGTTGCCAAGCTTTACAAATGAAATTCAGTATTTTTCAGAGATACAGCAGCCAGCCAAGAATATGCCTGATTTTAAAAAAGATAACCCTCAACAGCATCACAAGAAGTGTACTTAAAAGTACATGTAATTTACAAATATTGTGATTGTAGATGCAAATGAGGCACTTCTTTCCTCAGTGGTTAATTGCATATATGGACACCTCATCTGCATGAACAGTTGTGATAAATTAAGATATGCAAAACACTATTAGCATGTTTGCAAATCAGATGCTGTTGTTAGGGAACAACAGCGATGTGCATCCACCGTTCTGATCCAATTTTATGAGTGGGGTCATTTTAATAATGCTTTGCTGCAGGTGTTTTTACAATATGTACTTAAAATGTGCATTTTTTAAAATGTACAGAATTTTTAGAATATTAATTCAGATTTGGTTTATTTAATTATTAGTTTGACAGTGTAACCAGTAGGCTTGCCACTTGTGCATTATAAAAGCAAGAGAGAAATGAGAATGAACAAGTGGCGGGAGAGAATTTCTAACTGACCTAACATGTTCCGATCCAAATACCTGATCCGTAGGAAGACAGAAGCAGCTGTGCTTCTTTTCTATAGGGTTGGAGCAGAAGCATTAGGGAGAGAGAGCACTGACAGACTGAGTTCCAGAGCAGCACTGGTCATGCCTACAATAGTCTGAATGTTTGATCCATTCTGTCCTTGAAGTTGTCTTTCAGAAAATATGAATTTAGCACAGGAAATCAGGAGAAAGCTTACACACGTGTCTTCCCAATTGTATTTCTGAGCAGTTCAAATCTAAGGAGAACTAACATGCTGCTGGATGCAGCTCCATACCTGGTGAACTTTTGCCAGATCCACCTCTAGCCTTGCTGATCTTTTAATAAATCCAGTCTTAGTGGTAGTGTGCTTCGGTTTTGGAGCTTTAATCTCAATCTGGGTGACAGAATCTGGGAGAGATGCTTCCAGTTCACACAGTCCTAAGAAATACAGTGACTAAGTAATGAAGTAGTGGGGAGAGAAATTTGAGTTTTGTTAATATTTTAAGTAAATATCTCATGCAAACTAAGTCTTCCAAAATGCCTTACCTGCAAAGGTGTTAAGATAGAAGTTTTTTACCACATAGCGTTCAGAATGGTTGTCTGGGAAATAACCAATTCTAGACAAAGGAGCGTATGTTTGTGATGCAAAGTCAGTATACTCTTTGATGATATCTCGTCTCTCCAGTTTACCCATCACATTCTTCCTCTTAGCTATCAGTTTCCTGAGCACTGAAAAGGAAATACAAATGTGAGAAAGTTCTTCACACAAATAGTTCTAAAAAAGGCATATCTTTGGAAATTCACAAGGACTTTTGCTAGCTAATATAAAAACATGACCTTTTGACCAGAACAAATGCTGGCCATGCATATCTATATTGTGGATGCAACCTGTTTCATCTTGAATAAAGACTGCAGCCTTCTGAAAATAGTAATGGCTTGTCTGAAAACTTAGTCTCATACTGCTCTCTCCCTGTCTTTCAAACTTACTCAGTGCACAGTCATGCTGAATCTTTTTTATTTTCTCTTCTTTAGCCTTCTGATGATTTTGCCAGTGATCATCCAAGCACTTGGCATCCAGCTCATTCTGATTCTCCTCTCGACTCCGCAGCAGCTTCTTTAAGACTTCCAGTCGAACCTCCTGCAACCTGCAAGGAAAGGAAAGGGCAGGTATGACCTAGTGTACTCTGCAGCATTCTGTGCAATACTATTCTCATCAAATCCTACATACCAACTGACTACTTTACACATAGTTCATATTGCGTATCTCTTATTTAATCTTTCATTTTAAAGAGTGAGTTTAGCACTGGTGAAAAGTATCGTGGTAGCAGTCTCATATTAAATTTAACAAAAATATCCCTTCCCAAAATCAGGGGATTTTCACAGAAATAAAAGGCTTGTATACTTCATCCAATCCCCTAAATCCTCTTGTTCATTCTCTATTCCGACAATAATTAAAAAAAAAAAAAAGTGCATAATTGGACTCCTACTTTTCTATTTCTTGTTCTCTAAAGGCCCACTCTTTCCTCTCCATATCTTCCATCATTTTCCTCCGCTTTGTGATGTGTGAGGCATTGTCCATGGCTGGAAGAGTTGCTTCCCATGCACGTTTTTCCCGGGCACGTTCAATCATCTCCACCTCAGCTAGTCCTGCTGGTAGCCCCCGACCTTACAGAGACAAGAAGCAGAAGAAGCAGTAGCTCTTTAGGAGAATGGTGAAGCCAGCAAATAACCACCACCAAAAAGTACTAGAGGGCTGCACGTGCACAAGTCCATATGTTAAACACAAGCAGGACTGTCAATAGCCAGAAGTAAATACTTCTAAGGCCAGTAAAATTTTACAGTATGAGGAATAGTAGCACCTTCAGTTGCTATACCTTAGTTGATATTAACACTAGCACTTCATTCCTCTACTGCAGGCTTTTCCAAGATGACACTTTCTGAGAATGAGCACTTTCTTTGGCATGTACAGTGTCCATCATTATTGCAGGTGGGACACTGGGAGATGAGGATCACAGGTATACTCTGGGGCAGCAGCATTTGTACTCGTTTTTTACTGATGTCTAACTCAGAACAGCTGAGGAACAGTAGGTAAATGGAAAAACTGCTTCTAGTTTGTATCTGTAAAACATATGACCTTTTTATATTGAATGATCTCAAAACTCTTTACGAAATGCCCCAGAACAGCTCTATTAAGTAGGAAAATATCATATCTATTTTAGAAATATATAAAATAATGTACCTCTAAGGAAGACAACAAAGGGCTGCCAAAGCTGGCAACAGACTTGAGACCTGACACTGAAAAAAACAGAACCTCCTGTTAAAGTGGCAACGTGATTATCATCATTTATCTTGATTTCACCAACTCACCCCAAGTGAGCGTGGCAAGTGTCAGAAGTTCAGGGACTGAGCCACTAGGAACTACATATTCAGGGGAATAGGGATCCGTCTGGGCTTCACCATCCCTGTAATCTGTCTGTGTGCCCAAAGTTCGTAACTTGGGACCAAAGACCTTGCTGTCTCTTGTAGCTGAATGGACACAGGGCTCTGTCCTAAAAAGAGATGCAAGATGGAAGAACATTTGTCACATTCATTAAAAAAAAAACAACCAACAAACCAGAAACACAACACTAAGTCAAAGGTAGGATATCCAAATGCGTTTTGTTTTATCTTAACATTGCTACCATTGATGTTAACTCCACTATCTTTAGTAAAAGCAGACTGAGGACTACCCCGCTACCCTAAGTCCTCTGAAACCTCCCTCCTTAGGTAAACAATCCAGAAATGTCATTTCGGTTCTCACAAGTTATTACATACAAATCTTCCTTATGTATCCATTCTGAAGCATTGCTTTTAATGGGCACAAAAAGTAATGGTTGAGTGTAAAATGAAGTAGGACTGCTTCAATTTAGCTTACATGTTTGTCTTTCCAACAATTCCAGAACAAAAATTCAATTCTGATGTAAGCTTGTGCAACTTCCATTGACTCTGCTAGGAACTGAATCTTCTTATGTCCCCTCAAAATTTGATCTCCACTGAAAACCACGTTAGACTACTTCATGGATCCTCAACACCACTGAACAGTATTGCAACTATCACAGAGATTGTAATAAAATATCAGAAGATTTTCCAACAATATTGCTGTACTGGAGAATCTTTTTTGCATTGGTATCTCTTCTAGGATTCAGAGATACTTGGCTTTCTGTTTCAGGCTTCATAATCATAACACACTTGAGGCACATGTCGTTTACCCACAAAGCACTACTTACATACTGCAAGCAAATTCTGAAACAGTCAGTCACCTGCTTCCTCAAGAATTCTCAATGGTGAAGAAACCCTTACCTCCTAACATGCTTTTTCCCATTGGTTCATTATGAAAAATATTGGTCACCAGGCAAATAGTTTCCCAATCTTTTTCTGGTGAGATGTGACCCATTACAACAGTAATGTTCCAAAACTCACTACTTACTTTGCCATTGCGTAAACAACATTTAGTGGAAGCAGCTTACTATAAGGGATGAGAGGTCTGAAAGGAGAGAATGCAGATGTAAGACAACAACCATAAGCATAAAAGATCATTATGGTTTAGAAAAACTGCAGTCCACTAATTTCAGTGGAGTTACACTGATTTACCACAACTCAGGTTCCGTAGTTGCATGTTTAAGAATTGTGCCTGAACATTAAATAATTCTTTCATAGCTAATGAGTAACAGACAAAGTTTCACCAGTAGGAGTGAGTGTTATTCTTCTGTCAAAGCATAAAGTGGAATTGCAAAACAAGACAATAATTAAAAGAAGTTAGTTTTGAGTGTGCTCACAACACTTTGTGTATATTTCACTAATTAGTTTACTTTTTTCACTTTAAGCTTTTGAGAGAGGTTTTATTTTTTTTTAATAACTTCGTGAAATCCTGAAATTAATTCCTACAATCAGCTGGTAAGGTAAGCTGTTTTGGACTTATCTAATTCGATTGTTTCCTTTTTTGCAGTATTTTATGAAGTATCTTGACAGTGACATGGGCTCAACAACATATTAATAATTCCTCCTTAGGCATTCTTACAGTTTGCACACCGCAGTTCACTATCAATATCCCTTCGCCTTTGAGAGACTTTAAAGCTTAATTTCAAATTGCAGAAGATAACATCATCTTTGTCCTTTTTTTTGGTCATTATTAAAGGAACCATAAAGAACTTCAATTTATTCAACTTGGCATGGTTTTTTTTTATACTTAAAGTGGACATATTAACCAATAGCTGCTGACTAAAACAGTGAATGTAATTCAAAGTATATGTGAATGTGACTAAGTTGAGAATGTTTGTACACTAGCTGTTGGTTCAGATCTTGAGTCCGTTGCTGCAGTGTCCTTCTGGAAGGAGCAGAGCAGTCCTGCAGTAGGCCACATTGATGAAAAGTTAATCAAGGATTCCTTTTGCTCCCTTTCTGCTCCTAGCAGAAACTGGGAGTTAAAAGGTTCCTTCTTAAGAAGGCACCTATCTGGGAGTCTGGAGAACCACAATGGCTTTCTGAGCATCTTCTTCCTTTGTGTAGGAGGATCTACAGATCAAAGTTTTCTATAAATAATTATTAAGTACAGAACACCTGGTACATTTGCTTATTTGGCAACTCATTACCTAAAAATTCTGGCATAAAGTGAATTTAAAAAGACTTTATGATTTAAGACTTGGTTACTATTTATGTTTCCTATAGTAGTGATCAAAAAACTCACTGAAAAAATAAGGCTCAGGCATTTATTTAGGTGCTCTTTAAACCACACAAAAGCAAGCTTCTGACCTCTGTTTCAAATCAGTTAATTCCTTACCGTGCAAAATATTTGTAGCGATTCCTTCCACTAACTTCAGGATCTTCATACACAATTTGAGGTATCTGAAGAGAAGACTGAGCTCTAAAAGCCAAAATACAGCATATCATTCAAGAAGTACATTCAGAGCAATTCTGATCTTTTTTTCTTGTGTTCTTTTTTTTTAATCTCTCTCTCTACTTCTCTGGTTGTACAATCAAACATGCACACCACAAATTCCACAAAATCCCCATACTTATACAAGCAATTTTATTTTGCTTTTTTCATACTTATATATATAGCAAAACAGTTTGACACTTTATGCATATTTCCCACTATGTGTGCGCAACAAATCATTATTTGCTACCTTTAATAAAACTTTCTTATGTGCTTGTCATGAAAAGGATTGGCCACTTGTAAATGCTTGACCTTGTAAAGTAACCTTCTTTTATGGGGAACGGTGAGAGCAAGCTCATTTTTTTAAGAGTGAAAATCTTTCCATAACAGAAAATAGGTGTAAAGTAGAAGGATGAACAAAGAGGAAGACCACCAATTTCTACCTTTCAAAAGTAGCTAAAGAGATTTTGAGCAAATGTGGAAAATTTTAGAATCAACAATTTTAATTTGAATTCTCTAATAAGGGAGAAAAGTCAGGATGACCATGTGAATGTTTCAAAAACCATGCTGGAACAAGCGTATCTTTTGCAAGAACAGCCTTTCGTCATTTTTTTCCCCATTTTGAATTTAATGTAGGCAGACTGCTTAAATTTTTCTCTGTAATATCTTGTAGGGTTTTCTTTATTTTAAACCTTTGTAAGACCATGAGGTAGACCTCATTAAGACAGTCAGTGAGAGAATGGGTAGAACTGAGTCCTTTGAAAGCTATGCATCAGGATTGCTATTTGATTTCACAGCCACTTTATATTCCAGTCTTTCTCTTCTCAACCTGCAAGGTGGTTAAAGACAAGAAACAGAAGTTCTTTACACAAAAAAAAAAGAAAAAGCCCATATCATGCCATTAAGGTAAGTAATTTCCTTAAGCTAGATATATGGCAAGTCCTGAAGGTCACGTTTCTTGTACTACCGTTCTTGGCAACTTGTAAGAATCCTGACCTCAGATATATGGGATTGTGGGTACTGGAGTTGGTTGTTCTACCTGGTTTTAAATACAGTGGTATATTTACAGAGATACAATTAACAATACATAACATTGCTCGACAGCTAGGATCAAAACCAAGGATTGCACGCTGAGATCAGTTGTCTTCAAAGACCTCATCTAAGCCCTGCGAGCTGCGCTGTGGAACTCGGGGAGCCACAGTATGGCTACCCACTACAGCAAGGCCTATAGAGAGGTGCTTCATTAACCTCCCGTGACACACAATTTACTGCCAAGGTAAGCTTAAAGTCATCTCTTCCCAGTGCTTTCAGTCATATTACATAACAAAAAAGAGTGGAATGTTTTGGATGCAGTGCAGTAACCTGAGATACTTGCTCAGCACTAATCAACCTATTATTGTGAAGTTGTGTTTGTAATTCAAATGAGTTAATTGAGCTGATGGCTAGTTCCACTAGCTGACTCTTTACATATCAGACTGTTGCTCCATCCAGATGGATTTGTGTTTCATTCAGCACAGGTGGGCAATTATTCTTATGATCTAACTTTATTAGCATAAGCTGTTCATCCCATTATGGTATAGTTATAGGCACAATGGGAACCCAGTGAAACAGCCCCTTTTATTGCACAGATCCTGCCTCTTGCATGTCCTTGACTTATATTTGCTGACTTTGCTGAAATAAATGAGCATTTATTCCTGGTAACCTTGCAGAGGCAATGCAACTACAGAAGACAGCTGGGAAATATTCTGTCTTCAGTATCAGCAACACTGTCAATCAGTGCAGGTTGAAACAGAGGGGATGTATTTCTCATTTTTTGTTAATTACAAGACATTTTTCAAATGCATGTTGTTGAAATGTAAATCAATTTTAAAGCAGCGCAGGCATCAAATAAGTTCTTGCTACAGAATAACAGGCAAAATATAAGACGACACTGAAGTTTTTATGTGCTGGGGACAGTTTGAAATGCTGAAAAGAATAATAAAAAAGGCTCCAAAATTCTTATTTTATTATGGAAATGAGAAGAGTATGCTTTCAAAGCTGAACATAACCAGGTGTAAAATCTGCTGTATCACTCTTAAACGTCTTTCTTTACTGTCTGGCATGCGGTAGAACTCAGTTACCAGCAACCCCAGAGCACGCATCATCTGAAAAGCCCATGGTCTAAAGTTAGCTTGTTAATGCAGCAAAAACCTCTGAAAACAACTACCTAGGCTGATGCCTGCAGTCTTGGATACAGCTACAAGAGGACTCCAAAAAACGCACGGTGTGGCAAAACACATAAATGTTTCTTTAAATATTTGCTGAATCAGAAGCCCAAATTGTGATGCCAGGAGGAAGTTCAACTAAGAAACCCCTACAGTAAAAATGTGGTGCCCTGGTTCAGGCCCCATACACCCTTGAATGAGCAGCAAAAGCAATCTAACCAGCTGCAACTGCATGGGACTGAAAGGAAACAGCTCCTGCTGAAGTAACACACATGAGTCACTGAAGTCTCCATAACTTATCTGATCTATAAGAGACTGAAATAACTCTTCTTCTTCCCCGCAACCGCTGCAAAGCAGATAGCACAGGGATGAAGGAATGTGCAACATCCACCCTGTAAGAAACAGATGGGCAACCATACTCCACAACAGCTGCAATCTCTTAATTTCAAACGAAATATAAGTAGGAGCAAATTGCAGTCATCTCCACTTCAGTGTGCATGGGTTTTTGTTGGTTTTGTTTGTATGTTTGTTTTAAATTATCCAACCATATAACACTTACACAGCAAGCTGCTGAAGAGCCTCCAGGCACTGCTGAGCCCTCCCTCTCCATCTTCGGTTGATAAATGGAGGCACTGGATCTTTGCCCTCCAAGTGCAGACTGTAGCCCGGGAAATGGATCAAGCTACTAAACATACTTCTTAACATTGGTGCCTTTACCTAATGTTTGTGCAGACACAAAGAAGAAAGGCAGTGATTTAGCGATTTCAAACAGCATTAAAGAGATCGGAATTCCAGCTTGCTGTGATTTACAGGACCGCACATTTGGAATGGGGAAAGAAGGCGGCACACGTATGCTAATGATGTCAGCTGGTTAGATGGTACTTCTCAAGATGTGGAGCATACCAGACTAGCAGCAGATGCACAGATATGTCTTCTGGCTGTTTTCCCGTGTCTAAACTTATACTTAAAATCAAAGGGTCTAACGGTTCGTTACATAAAGAAGTCAGTGTGCAGTAACTGCGAATGTGCAGTAATGTGAGCTCCTAGCACATTACCCCATGTAACTCCCTCCTGTTCCGTGTGCTCTAGAAATGAAGTAACATATTCCACTTGCAGAGTAAAGTTACACTATTTTATACTGTAACAATTTTCGCATGTGTTAAAAATATCTCTATGGGAGTTAGCACACAAAAATGATCATATTAAAAATCCACACCCTTCCTTCTAAGCACTAATTTTTCTGGGTAGATGTGCCATAAATCTCTAAATTTATGGTTGCCAATAAATCTTTGCAATCGTGACTCAAGTATAAGTGGTGTAGCTATATTGGCTTGAGCTTCTGTAAAGCCTGAAATCAGATTTGAATTGTGAATTGCCCCTTTCATTTCAGCAGGTGCTAACTCAGATGCATATAGGGCCGTTGTGACATTTCAAGTATGCTAACTCACCAGTGTGTAAGAGTGTGTCAGATGATGGTCTAGGCTCCCTACTGTGAGTAGCTGCTTGCTGTGCATGGGACTGCATTTTTGTTTCATTTCTCTTCAAAGGGAATTCAACTTTCAAGAGTTTGGAAAACCCTATAAAC
Organism: Dromas ardeola; assembly: GCA_013398915.1. Lineage (NCBI taxonomy): Eukaryota > Metazoa > Chordata > Aves > Charadriiformes > Dromadidae > Dromas > Dromas ardeola. The sequence continues at coordinate 103,372 of VYZM01003674.1, forward strand.
TAATATTATCACAACTGCTGTCCGCCCCATTTTGTGATGCTATAGGCTAAGAATTCAGTGTCTTACTGTTTTGTATCGCACTGTATGCATTTGCTGATTTACATGCTTAAAACATGTTTTATGCCAGTCAGAGTCTGTCACCATACCCATCCGCAACACTACAGCTATGACGTGACAATATTAGTATTAGTGACAGTATGCCTGCTTACTTTGTCTGGCCTGAACTGCTAACACAGCCATGTTGTTGCAAGGATCTCTATGATGACAGGCAATGTTTTCAGCCCCATGTGTATGTCTCTCTACAGAGAGGCAGACAAACACACAGTTTTTTTCATGTAGATATAAGAAAGGGCCTGAGATAATGGGGTAAGAGACATCCAGAAACATTCTTCAAAAAAATGGTTTTTGATTCCATTGTTGGAAAGCTGCCCAGGGATTTTCTCCTCCCTGTACAGCAATGGAGTTTCAGAGTTCAGAATATCTTGCCTTGCAGGCTCACTCAAGTGCGTAGCTTCAGGAGCATAGCTTTCTTTAAAGTCCAATTTATTGTGCAGTTGTACCAAGTCTGTTTTCCTTTGGCGTTCTACCTATACGCAGCCTGCCCAGCCATCAACCACTGCTGTCTAAAGGTGTGACTGCAACTCCCACAGACGTGCCCTAGCTGGTTTTAAACTAGCCAGGGCGAATACTTATAGCAGGGGAGCAAATGCAGTAGGGAGCTAAGCATGGGCTAACTACCTAAGGGCTTAGCTAGGAAGTTAAATTGCCCTAACCTAGTATGAAGAATCAGGATGGGTTTGCAATTGTTACAGGCTGCTTAGCTGTTGCTACCTAGTTAATTTTAAACTGTCTAAGTATGCTACCTTGAACTGTAGTATATCCCCAGGCAAGTAAGGAGGCACCATGTGAAATAACACGTTTTAACAGCTCTGCTTGAATAGCAGCCCAACAACTGTCCAGTTCTTTTATTAGATCTTAATAACATATACAAGCTATTGTTAACAGCATTTGGAGGTATTACATTAAAAATACTGACACACAATTTAGAAAATTACTCAGGACATGAAACTGAGCATTTCTAGGCTGCTGCTACAGAGTCACCCTAGGCCAGCAGTCATGGTTACTCTCTGTGTTAAGTCTTGTTTTAGATAAAACTGCTTCCTTTGCTTTGTGTTTTGCTGTTTTAAGAGGGCAGCTTAGAACTGCAACAGGCTTTCTACCCATATGTATGCATACACACAGAAATATAAGGTGCACATGTGAGCCGTCCTTGGCCAACACCTACCACTTTATCACCGACAAGCTGAACATGGGCATTTGACTTTGAATGGTCCTTCTCACTTGATAGCGTGTACAGAGGGTCTGAAAGATAAATGAACAAATGGAACTAGTTACATAGTTGAGGAATCAGCAGGAATTGTCAGGCTCCACTTCCCTCTTTAAAAGTCTGTCCATAAGACAGTATAAAAGAAACGAGGAAAGAAAAAAACCTGAAATGCATGTCTCCATATTAAAGAAACTCCACCATTACACAAATGAGCCTCAGAGCTGAAATACAACTGTTCTGTGGAACATGCACGACTGAAGAAAAAATCTACTTTCCATGGAAGCAGTGCCAACGTAAACAGAAAATGAAGATATGCAATGGGAAAAAGAAAGCACAGTGCAATGGTAATCAGTGGAAATATCATAGTGTACACGATGCTTCCCTCTGGGATACAGAGCTAGTGCTGGCTTTCCCCTGGCTCACAAATGTTTCATAGTCCCAAACCTCCCCTCGCTCCTGATCACTCCGTTACTCCTGCCAACCCTAAGGCTTTACCACAACGTGGCTCTGCCCTGCTCCTGGGGCGGCACCCGTCGTCCAAGCTCCAAACCTGCCTCCCCTGCCAAGCCCCTTGCCGGTCGCTCAGCTGACAGCCCCTCGGCCAACTCCGGCCGTGCACCTCCTCTTACACGCCGGCCGGCCAGTCTGGGGAGGCCCGGGGAGAGGCGGGAGGGAGGCCTGCTCAGCCAGACCAACCCCTTCTCCACCTGCACGCCCACCCCCCAGCACCTAACTCCCCGCCCCGGGCCCGTCCGGCCCCGTCGGACGCGGACTCTCTCCCCGCGAAAGGATGTCAGGCCTGGCCGCACCGGTCCCCCATCCCCGGGGGCCGCAGGGGGGAGCACGTTGCCCCTCCCGGACGGGCCCGGTACCGTAGAGGCAGTCGAAAGTCCGGCCGGGAGCCATTTGGCCGCGGCGGCCGTCCCCGTGGAGCGGAGCCCGCACCGCGCCGGCCACCGTGCGGCTCATGGCGCCGCCGCCTGTGTTCCCATGGCGACCGCCGGCGGGTNGCTTTCTCGGGTCTTTACGCGGGGGTGGCCCCGACTCTGGGGTTTTCCCCTCCCGCTGCTTTCTCCAACTCCCCGCGGTCAGGCGTTGCCTCTCCAGCTTGCCGGAGGGCCCCAGGGCCTGTGAGGCGGCGAGGCCCGCCCGCCTCCATTTTGTGCCGCCTGCCTGCTGGGTAGCTGAGGTGGCGGCAGGGGGCGGAGGCAGCGTTGCCGTGCTGCGGCCTGGAAGACGGGGATGTGCGCAGGTTCGCCATCGTTCCCCACCACCCCGGGGTCAGCTGCGCTCCCTTCCCCGCTGGTGACCGGGCTCTCCCCGGTGGGGAGCCACGGAGGCCGCGGAGAGCCCCCGTCCTGGTCTGCGCAAGGGAACGGGCGTGGGGGCGGCTTGTCGGTGGTTTGAGGTGGACAGGGAATGACCGACCACCCCCCGGAAGGGCTTAGGTGTTTTTGCTCTTTAACAGCTCTTGCTCAAATGGTTCTGTGGGATGCACTCCAGTTCCCCTGCATCCTCACTTAGTAGTGAAGAAAGCTGGTTTTGCAATTACAGTTGGGGGCTGGATGCAAGCGTGGGTATTCTTATTCCTGGCTCCGCTTGTTATTGCTTAGGACTTCTGCTGTCATAAAGTGGTGAAAATAGGCTTGCTATCTGCTTCCCGGAGAGACAGCAGGTATTTTTTTGCATTTGCAGAGCATCTGGAGAGACCCACAGAAAGCATTACAAATAATTACTATGCTGTTATTAAGACACGTTCCTTTTTTTGTAAGGAGGAGGCCATCATCTATAACGAACAAAGTCTGAAGCTTCTTCATGCTGTTAAAGAGGAAGGGCCGATGCTTTTGTCAGCCTAAGGAGATTCAGAAGCAATGCTGCCGAGACTTTTGGAATAGGATATAAAAAGCAGTGGAATTGCAAGTGGGCCCTCTCCTCTGCCCGTGGTCTTGAAGCAGGTCCCTTGTGTTATTTTGTGTATAGAAATGTGCACGTTAAAGAATGCTTCACAGCTTGCCCCATTGACATAAAATTATGTCCCCTCAGGGGCTCACAAGAGAGAAACATTAGGACCGTGGTTCCAAATTCCTTGGCTCTGCCAATTTACATGTAGATATTTAATTCAACTTTGAATGCGGGCTTACTTTTTAAAGGCCCATTGCTTGTTTTAAGCAACGTCCTGGTTTGAGCGACACAGGATTAATTTCTAATGCCTGGGAAAACTGCACTTTTAAAAGACCCTAGCATCTGAATTAGTGAAAATATTTACTTTATAGCAGCTATGGTATGCAGGTTTCAAGGTCTCAATGTTTTCGAGCTTGCCAGGTACGGGAATGAGGAGGAGCAAGACCTGGGCACTTGACCCAAGCTGGCCAACAGGATTATTTCATACCATGAACGATGCATTCAATATAAATTAGAAAGTTTGCTGCGAAGTTCTCACTCTCCCTTGATGGCTGCGATCCAGAGAACTTCTTGCCCTGGTGCCAGACTCCTGAGGCCTTCCCTTCCTCCCGAAGCTATAACACTCACAGTGTCCAACATTTGCTGTCCACTGCTGGGAATACACAGCTCCCTGCTGATAGCACTGGCTGAGTATAATCCTTGTATATTTTATATTGGTATTGGGATCAATATTGGTTCTTCAGTGTTATTAATGTTAATTATCTAGTCTTAGTCTATTAAATCTGTTTATATTTCAACCCTTGGGTTTCCTTGTTTTTTTCTGATTCCCCTTCCTGGGTGGGGAGGCGTCATCCGGTGATAGAATAGTTGTCTAAATGACAATAAATTGTTGTGGGTTTCTCCAACCATAACAAGCAACAACTTCTTTCTTAGGGTAGTTGATCAAAATGGGTTAATTGAAGACTCAGGTGTGGGTCTGAACTAAGAAATGCTGTCACAGCTTTGTTGCTGAGTGACATCTGTAGAATGTTATTTTCCACAATGTCTTGATTATGCCCTAAAGATACCCAGCAGGCTGTAAAGCGTTTAGTATTACTAAAGAGCTTTAGAAGGTGATACCTTATTATAATTATTGACGGGGGCAGCAAAGGTCACTTGTTGATAGAGTTGCCCAACACTTCTCATGATCAAGTTCAGTTTTCCTTTTTTATGTCTCCTTTCATTAGAACTTTGTGATTTCCATGCTGAAGTTTTCCATGCTGGACATCTGCCTTGAGGTAACGAAGTGTGTAAACTGTACTTTGGCCAAAAAATTATTCTTTGTTGGCTCCACACTCTCACATTTTTCCACTTCAATGGTTTCAGAGATGACTGGATACCAGTGGCCTGGACTTCTGTTTTTCTGATGAGGAAAGGAACCGGGTGGAAACCAAGTAGAGAAGGAACAAAGGAAAACTTACATGAGTTGTTGCCAGAGTATAACAAAAGCCCAGGACATAGCCTGACAGATGAGTACTCTGGAGTTGTGGAAAATGAAAAAGGTGCAGTCCCACTATTAACTTTAACCGCATTAAATGAATCATTAAACGTTAAATCTAAATGTAAGATGTAAAATGTAAGATGTTGCCACCTTCTTTGTTAACCATGAGCTGCCTGGCCCCACTGCTTCTGGTCTGTTGGTGTTGGCAGCTGAAAGACTATGTGGCAAACCATCTCAGGAGTCTGATGCGGCTGAAAACTAGCCTGTCAGAAAATAAAAGATAAAAGTTTTCAGGTCACTGCATAGCTGCCTGAAGACTAGCACTCGCTCACAGGAGGTGACAAGGTATATGTGGCTGAGCTAAAAAGCTCAATGTTCCGGTTCATGGAGCTTGCTTAGATTAGAGTAGGGTGTGTGTATTTTTAACTAACATTTATGAGAAATCTCCGTTAATTACAGATACGGGCAGTGAACAGCCTTACAAGTGTTGAAAGATGTATTGATTATTACTATCCTGAATGTTTTTTGTCTGAAGTCTTTCATATTCCTGTGGACCTGCAGCTGGAGTGAAACCTGTCCAGGGCCCCTGGCATGCTGGTGTGTGCTGTGGAACACACTGAAAGTGAAAAGGGGTGAGGTTTGGTCTGAATTGGTCTTTCTCTTTTTTTTTTTTTTCTTTTTTTTTAAATGCAGATTAGCCATTTCCAAAGAAAAAGATCCCAAAACACGAAAGGATCTGAGAAAATGTTTGATCCCAGGCAGTAAACTTTGGCAACCTTGTCTCTCTCACCAGCACTTCGGAAAAGGGACTCAAAGCTTATCTGCCAGGTCTCTCTGTCCGCGTCAAGGACACATCCTGTTGCTCTGGTGAAAGTGAGCTGAAGACAACTAAACTGTAAGCAATCAAAAAAGATTCTTTTTTCTGAGGTACAGTTTTCAAAGAATTTAACCGATGGGCTTTCTCCTCAGAGCTGCGGGCTGTTGCATGATTTTTTGGTTTGGTTTTTTTTT
>VYZM01003674.1:109178-142809 GCA_013398915.1 Dromas ardeola
TTTTTTTTTTAAATTATTTTTTTTTAATAGCCATTTGTCTCTGAGGGGACACCAGGTGCTCAGAGGTGTGAGTAAACTGTCCACACCTTTGTGAGTTACTGTGCAATCACTGTTTAAATGCACTAGTTTAGCTGCCTGTGAAAGAGGCTGATGGACATTTTACCTCATGTTAACCTTCAGATAAGATGGTGTAATTTGCTGCAGGGTGAATTACTGCCACTCTGTTGATGGACTTGTTATGCTGTGATGACTTGCTGATGTGTTTGAACTGTAAAATCAGACAAAAAGAAGTGGAAAATTTAGTCAAGGAAGGTAAGATTAGGCATTAGTTGAGAGCAGATTAGTACCTGGACAAAGAGAAGATGGATTGGAGGTGAAAGTGCGGTGTTAGAGGAGAAACTTGGCAGCCTGAGCAAAGAAAAATCAGTAGGCGAGAGCGACGGGGTAGAGAACCAATGTGCGGGGGGAGGATGGAGGCAGAGACAAGGTGAGCAGCCAGTAGGGCAGAAATGAAGTGGTCTGGACAAGAAAATGGGAGACCTAGATGAGGAGCTGAAAAAGTGGGGAAGGGTGTGGAAAAGCAGGACTTGGAGGGGAGAAGGCAAAGAAGTTAAGCTAAACAGATGATGAGTCTTCCTGAGATGTCTGTTTTCCTTGTGTCCTCCAAAGCCTGGGAGGGAACTGGGCTTCTTGAACGTGACTTTTCCCCTGCAATCCACGAGGATCTGTGAAACTCCTGGCAAGATGTCATCCATCTGGTGTTACGCTTAATTATGTAGATGGTCCTCTTCTGCTCTCTGTTTGTTAGCCGTTGTCAAATGACAGCACTGTTGTGGTGCTGGGTACATGTCATGCTGCGTGGTGGCTTTTTTCGAGCTATTAAAAAAATCTAAGTTACAGGCAACAAAGTTATAGCATTAAAAGCATCATTGAGGCTTTGATGGCAGGAAATGCCAAAGTTAAAGTAATCTATTTAAATTTAGTAACCGTTAGAGTGCCATTTCCCATTCTTGCCACAGGAGGTCACAATTTCTCCATGTATGGTCCATCACAGTCTAACCTGGGTGGTGCCAGTTCACCACTTCTGTTACATGTGAAATGGTGTAAAATGAATTTGGCCCTTGGACCCATCCAAGCTAAGCCCTAATTTCCATTCCCTATCCGATGTCCACATGGGTTACTAACTGTGTATAATAAACACCTCTTTCCAGGTGTGTGATTCAGAAGGAGCAGGAAAGCAGCAGCACGAGGCTGCAGTCAATGTGGTTGGTGGTTTTTAATCCAGGGGAAGGGGGCCTTCCTCCCAGCCCATCAGAAGAGATGGTGAAGGAGAGTGAAGGAACGAGGAGGAGGAGGAGGAAGATGTGGTCACTATTTCAGCAGGAAGCAGAGGTAAGTCTCAAAAACATGTAAGAAGACAGATGCTGTGAAATCTGATGTTTTGTGGATTGAGGCCTTGTCTCTTTGCTGGCTTTTGGCTATAGTAAGGCATTATATCCATTGTGAAATACCTCACTTGTAACTTGTGACATCTTTTGTAAAAATGGCCTTGGAGTACTGATTGTGGTACATGGAGCTTCACCAAGGTGAAGTCTGTGGTTTCTTTGTGCTGTTTTTACTAAGAGTTCTGCTGAGAGAGACATCTTGAGATACAACTACTGAAACAGAAAAAAAACAATGAAAGTTCTGTTCTCCCTTGCTTTTCTTTTCTTAGTACAACTGGTGGCACATTTCATGTACTAAAAGCAATTTACAGATGAAGATAGTCTAAGAAGTCAAAGTTCAAAGAAAACATAGTAGTACTTTGTGATCATAGTTAAAGGATTCACTTCAAAGCCTGCTGAAAGACTCCTGTAATGGTTCTGATTAGCACTTAAAAAAAAAAAAAAGGCAGGCAGAATTAACAACATTTTCAGCCCATGGTTCAGAGAAGTCCAATTCGTGACAAAACCCCCAAGATTACCAATACTTCAGGGATCATCTGAAGGGCATTCATATACTTAATTTCACTTGGGTGGGCTTTGGATGAGATTCTTAATGAACAGGGATGATATCTGGATGATTTGCTGGGCTGAAGTCAGGAATGTTGTTGTCTCACCTCAGTAGGAAAAGGATCTTGGACTGAACTGCTTAGGGAACTAGTGAATTCCTAGTGTTCTCACTCGTCCCATGCAATGCTCAGAGGAATAAATGGCAATGCCAACATGTTAGCAAGTTCCAGTGTGTTAAGACATTTCTTCTCAAAATGAAACTTTAGATTCCCTCTGTTCCTTGCTGCCCCAATCAGTGGTTGAATCAGCAGAGGAGATGCTACATCCTAGTCAGAGCATGGAAGGTAAGAGGAACCATTTGATAGATTTTTTTTTTTTTTTTTTTTTATCCTCTGGATATAATTATTCCCTGGAAATCAGAGGAACAATTTGATGGAAGGGGAATATTACATTGACTTAACAGAGAGGATTTCATCCCATATTTCTGGGTTAGAAGTTGGGCTGAGCTTGTATCTTCAAAGCAATCCAACTACTTCTTGCTTCTGGAGACCTGGATGAGAAATGTGCTTATAGCTGGGTTGTGATTGGATTCCGTATCTGCTTTTTGTGAGGGTTTGGCTCCAGCCTTATCATCTGTTTGTCTATTTAAAAAGTAAATAAATTAAAAACTGTATTTGCTGGTAGCTGCCTGTAGAGCTGAGGGGAGAGATAAAACCCACTGACTGGGGAAAAAGGAGTCCAAGTGCAGGGAGGGAGAGGGAGGGAAGGAAGGAAGGAAGGAAGGCAAGGGGCAGCTGTAACTAGAAGAAGCTTGTGGAGGGATGGGAGATGTTTCAGGGAGTGGAAGGTGTTCCAGCCAGCACTGACTTCTGGTTCTGGTGATACCCATTTCTTTAAAAGGGCAATCCAAAACCCACTTGGAGCCCGTTAATAGTATGGATGGGGATAGATTGTGAATTGCCCTATTTTACTCAGCCAAGTCTGAGGAGAGGCCCTACTTAAGTACTGATCTCCCTAACACTTGATGAGTGGTGCCTGTTCAGCCTGCAGGGATACAGGGAGGGTGCCGTCACCAGCAGCGACCATCCTGGCTTGGCCAACCCATCATGCTTCCCCACTGTGCTCTCCCCCAGACTAGGCAGGGGACTAGCATGACTAAAAGGGGTGGTGACTCCCTAAGAATGTCAAGGGCTGTAAAGAGAAGGTTGTCTCCTTGAGCCAAGGAGATCTCTAGCCAGAAGCTCAGGAGTTAAGTAGCTAGATTTTTACTGGCTGCTTGATGGATGGTTTGTACTAAAGCCCACAGTAGTGCAGGGTAGCTTAACAGTTCAGCAGACAGGGAGACATGTAGTATATATTTATCTGACGTGTCAAAAACTATGAAATGGAGTACCTTGCTGACCTCTGCAGCATTTCTGCACTCCTTGCTCTTTCTCCTGTTGTTTGCCAAGGTGCCTGGTCAAGTCTGGCTTCCAACTAGGAATTGAGTATTTGTGCTTGCCTGATCTGAAGGGGGAGGATCAGAGAATCTTGATTTTCCATGACCATTTTAGCCACTCTCTTCATGGAAATCAAATAGCTGGACAGAACTGCTATGGAGTCTCATTTCAGCTTGTTACTATAATGGAGTATAACTCTTCCATACACGACACTCTTCTTTCCTCTTAAACAGTTAGTGCAACATGATCTTAATTCTCTCTATTAAACGGTTCCAAAAAAAATATTTACTTATCATCCTTTAATTGCAGTCCACTGGATGGAGGTCAGCTGAGGGCTAGCACACATCCAAGGGCCTGGGGGAGGCCTGCCAGAAATAAAAGGGTGAGACAGCAGTGACAGGACACTTGGACCATGGGAAGAAAAAAGCTAGAATCGGGTGGGGTCTGAAGAGAGCCCTTTCAAGGATTGGGGAAGGATGTGTAAGTATCACTTCCCTCGTGTAAGAAAGCAAAACCTGTGTTCTCTCCAGTCTTGAAGATTCCCCTGTCTTTCCCCTCTGTCTTTGCCTGCACCCACATAGCCCTTCCCACTTCACTTCCCAGTCTCAAATGGTGGAGACAGAACAGAACACAGTACAGGATCTAGAGCACATCACAGGTGTCTTGACAGATCAACTGTGAGAGCGCAATGGGAACTCAGCATGGGATCTCAGCGTGTTGATCTGGAAGCTCTGGAGACCCCTGTTTGATCCTAAGTAAGTCTTTGTATGGACCCCTAGGAGAATCAGACCTGGAAGAATCCATTGTGGGTTTTAAAAAAGGGACTGGAGTGGTTGAAGTTAATGATGTGCCAGTCCTGACAGGATGCATTGAGTAAAATTTAGTGTTTGTTACACAGAATAAGTAGCAACCCAAGGCACTCAGTACTTGGAGAAAATACTGCACAGCACAGTGTACAGCATATTGAAAAACAGGGCAAAATAGTCAGGATATGGACTTGAGCTGAAGCTTTAGATGAAATTTTCTGCACATAGATAACTTGTGTTCCCATGTCACTTTTTCAAAACTAATTATACTCAAGCTATAAAATGTATTTAGGAAGATGTCAATGTAAACAGGCTCTCTTGAGAATCCCTCCACCTGCGTTTCAAGATGCCCTAATGCTTCTTAAAATCTTAAAATTCTTAAAATCTTTAAAATCTTAAAATCCTTAAGCACTTGATAGTCAAGTCCAATTGATTTTTGGTGGGAATAAGGATTCTAAAGATCTTTCAGAAAGTGCCAATAATGCTCCTTGGACTCAGAAATTATTCTCCTGGATCAATGATAAGAAAAGCAGAAGAAAACAAGTTGAAGAGAATTAAGTGTTGAAAGTCAAAGTTTAGCTTGACCACTGATGTAAAAGAATGGTTTACGAGTGACTGAATTTTCTACATTATTTTGTAACTTTGCCAGTAACAGCTGTGGGGATTCTAAATGGATTCAGAAGGAAGGTAGTGTTGCAGGCTCTTTACAAGCAACTTGCAGCACTGTACAGCATATGTTTTGATGCAATATTTAAAAGGAGTGAGATGCTGGGGTGTGAGTACATAGAATTATTCAGCTGCAATCAGTGACATCTCAAAAACTGAATGACTTGTGTATTTGTAAATTCTAATGATTCCTTCCAGGCTTCCAGTTAGCTCCTGCAGTTTGTTGTAAATGTTAAGCTATTTGCTATAGTGGAGCTTCACATTTCATAAAACATGATAAAGACAGATTTGGATAGATTCAAACAAGCCAGATTTGCTACCAACACAGACATCAAAATGGCATGCCACCAAGCAGAATAAAACTGTTAATAGCAACAGCACTTGGGAGAAAAAAAAGGACAACTGGAACGCGTGCAGTGGAAAAGAAGCGGACTTTGATGGACAGCTTAACACCGTTCATTGGAGTTGTTCAGGAAGACTGCCTGGTTTGCAGCAGAACTGATCAACGTTAGAAGTTTGTATTACAGAGTATTTTATGGAATTACAGTGAGGCATTTTTCGTAAATACATAGGCAAGTGGACTTGGGTTCTGAACAAGATTTCCTGTAATGCATAAGCATAGACCTTAGGCAGCATTTGATTTTTTTGTGGGGTGACTAAACGGAGGTCATCCAGGCATGCATATGGTGCTATAGATTAACAAGGGCTCAGCTGTCTGATTGCTTGGGGTCACACTCTGATCAGTTCTGACAATTCATATAGGGTTATGCAGAAGTCTGAAAGTCTTACTCTTTCAAGTCACGAGAAGTGAGAATGGAAGAGGTTTCCTGTTTGGAAAGAACTATATATAGGCAGCTGTCTTGGTTAACTCTGCAGTGGAGGAAAAAAAAAAAATCTGAGGATAGCAAAACTTCCCCCTGGCTGACTGGTATGTATCTTCTTCATGCCTAAACACTTTTAAACCTGGGCTCTTTTTTTTTCCCCTGATTTTTAACCGAAAACAGAGGGTCTGACTGCAGTGGAGGGACAGACCTTTGCAGATTCATGTCTTTTGGAGGATTAGTGATGTTATTTTCCAAATACAGGCTAGGATTTTCTGACTTACAAAGCATAAAGACTGTCAGGACAACAATACACACTTGTGTTGTTCAGTTGTGCTCTTTTGTTTTGTCAGTAGCACATGCAGCCATTTGAGCGCAAACACCTGGCCTTCCCTTCCCACCATTCTGCTCAATGGGTTCTATTCCAGAATGCTTGGATTTTCATGGGTATTCCCTCCACAAAGGGTGAGGGTCAGCCACTGAAGTAAGCCTGACTGGGCTTGAAATGCACATCCAATATCAATTGCTGCACATCTGCAACGTGGAAAGCTGCCGCATGTCCACAGGCTCAGTTGTTCTTGCCTCCAGTGCATGTGGAACAGGCAGGCTACTTTGTGGCACGGTACCAAGTGCCAACTTCCTTCTTTTGCCATGTTGCTGAATTTGCTGATCTGGCTTTTGCAGTGTTGCATGGCAAATTCATAATCTTTACCAATATGTTTGGATATACTTTCAGCGGACAGTGAAAAGAAGAGACATAGCACGGAAGTGATGATAGTCATAATCTTAGCACAAACTGGGGAGAGATGTGCAGAAAAAAAAAGGTGAGAAAGACATGAAGAACCTTTAAGCTTATACCAAAACCAAGCACGGATATCTTTTTTTTTTCTTTTTTACATCCAGATTTCACTGGAGAATTAATTCATTGCTGAAAACAGTTTCTCACCTGTACTATAAAAACATTGGTTTCTTAGTGAAAACAAGCAGTGGTGGCAATTCTTTAAATTAGTTTTGCTGCAAATTTTGATTGGGGGCATGAGTTTCTGCTCTGCCTGTTGTTGAAGGAGGGTCGCTATCTTCTCTACTTGAAGGGTTGGGCCACAGAGTCCTGGTCTCAGCATGAGACCCCACAATTTCTAGGAAGCTGTGGGCTGAGTCCTGCAATGCCAGAGACAGCGGTTCTGTTTCTAATGTGGAGAATGGCTGCAGTGTTGCAAACTACTTTCCACCTCCAGCCTCTAATGCTCTGGAGATTTGGATGAATTTCTGGCAAGAGATGATCTGTTGCAGTACTAGCTCATAGGGCATTCAAAGAGACAGAAATGCCTTAAAATTAATCTTGATTCTACTCATGTTTCTTTAAAGGCCTGCTTGCCAGTATGGAAGGAGACTCTCTCCATACAGCCTTCCATGGTGGTCCCTCAGGAGGGGATGGTTCAGTCCTGTGGTACAGCATCCCTGTGTACAGAATTCATACCATAGTCCTGAAACATGGGCATTTGCCTCTTCAGCCTGGGAAGGGACTGGCGCATCACTTCTTGAGGTGATTTTAGCCCAGTGAACCACTTACCTTCACCTAATGACAGAGTTTGAAGCCTAGAGGGAATGTAGTTAATCACCTTAGAGTCTCTTCCATTGTACTAGACCAGAGCAAAGGTCCTTCTGTCCCAGCATTCATTCTCTCTCAGGTCACATTGCTGAGCTGATAGTATTGTAGTTGCTGGCCTGCACCTCTGATCAAAAAGAAAACTCTATACTGTACTTGGGCAGTTAATATAAGAGGCAACAGGGCCCTGACAAGTCATCTTGCTCAGAGGTTTGAAGTCCTTTCCCTCCCTCCTCCCCCCAACCACCCCAGCTTCCNNTGTATCTAAGCACTGACCAGAAATGCAGACAACTTCTTTGACAATCAGACACATTGTATGGTTGACTGGGCCACTGGAGCAGTGGCTGTCGCATGTTTATACTAAGTCAAAGACAAAAATATTTCTCTAGAGCAATATTAAGTAGGTTTCATTTGTCAAGACAGTAAAGGGTTAGTGGTTCCCAGAATAGGCAGTACATGGAAAATACCAAAATATATTTGGGTCTGTTTTACCACACAGATTTTCCACAGCTAAATTTACCTTCTATCATGTATATCAGGAGTGTGAGAGATCTGGAAAACCCGACTACCCCACACTGCTACTTTCAGCTGACATTGGTAGGGGCTTACCCTAACTAACAGTAACAATGAATGTAAATATATTTTGGAGGTTCCTTGCAAAGTCTATTTGAGTCTCTCTAACTGACACAAGTACTTCTTTTTTTGGACAGCCATTCTTTTAGTTGGCTGAAACTGAAGATACAAGAAGCCAATGGTATAGACTGCAGTGCTGCTGCGATGTACATACACTGCTGTGTGTTCTTTAATTCTGATAAAGGGCTGTACAGGGAAAATAACTTGGAACACCAGGGCAACTGGTCGGTCTCCCCCCCATTTCACCCATCACTCCTCTAAATCCAGAGCTGTAAGCATTCAATGCAATCTGTAATCCTTGTACCCTCACATGTGTGGCACCAGGCTGCCAAGTGACATGGTAGATTGAGGGAGGGTCTTTTTTCGTTATCTTTTTCAGAAGCTCTGAGATTTTCACTGAATCTCCTTTCCTGGATACTGGATCTGTCAGTTTTCCAGCAGTCTGAGCTCAATAGCCTGCCCTCAGCCATTCTTCTCTGACTAGTAGATGAATCTGTTCATCCTGACACATACTCTTTAATATAATTCTTCTGTCACTGTCAGCAGGCAGAGGACAAATGGAAAACAAAAAGCAGCAAGTTAACAATCAATCCTTACGCACGATGTAATGCCAGAAGAGAAAAGCCTGTGATCTCCCCTCTGTACTGTACTCCAAATTGGTGCAATCCGTATGAAAACATGTTAACTGTACTTTAATGGCAATTTCCTTCCTTCTCCCTCCTAACCCCTGCGCCTTCATCCCACCAAGAAGTGATTCCTTCTTCCAGGGTGATTCTGTTACAAACTATGACCGTGCAGGCAGCATGGCCAAAATAGCAGTGCTTTTCCTTAATCTGTTGGAAAGCTGCTAGGGGTAAAATGAGTGCTGCTTGCAGAGGAGTTCAGTCTCCACAGGCCGTGCCTTTGTGCAGACACCCCTTTGAAGTCTTCTCCCAAGATGACTAAATTTTAAACACCCTCTGCCCTTTGTATTCTGTAACTCTGTCAAGAGTCTAAAATGTGGGGGGTTTTTGTCTTTTCCCAGTTTCTACAGGCCAAATCAATCTCATTCAGACTCTTCTTTTTTTTTTTTAAATAAAAGATGTTCTTAAATAAAGGATACTGTTCACTTGCTAACTTGGGAAACCCCTTTTGAGGTTTTTTTTTACCACAGGCTTTCCCTCAGAGTTTGTGTTGCTATCACCAGCTGTGTCTAGGCCTTTGGATAGTGGCCAGCAGATAAAGCTTTAGGAAGAAAAGACAAAGCTAGTTAATTAGAAAGGAAAACATGCTTAATATATTAAAAAACCTAAAAGCAAAGCACTGCTTTGGATACATGCTTTTGATAGGCATTTCAGTCTCTGCTCCATCTTGCAGCATGTTTGTGTGCTGAACCAGGAGGCTGCGTGGACGTAGGGCAGTCTGAACAACTTTCCTAGCCAAATGGGATAGCTGGGGACAGGCTACTGAGCTGAGATTCATGGATAATTAAGTAGGTGGCTAATTAGGTGAGTGAGTGTTACATGACACAATTTCAGAGGCATAGCCAATCTCCTCAGGAGCCTGCGCTTCAAGGATTTGCGTTGTCAGGGTGCCACAGAGGTGCCTCCATGGTGAAAAGAGGAAAGGCTTTACCCGTGTGATGAAAATCTTTGGACTTCTGGAAAAGAGCTAGGTTCTACTTCTCGTCTCTCTTTGTGAGAATGAGGGGATCAAAAAAGAATCATCTCCTATCACTTCCTTATTCAGGTAGCACGAGTCAGTGGTGTTGGCATTCACCTTGATGATCCAGAGAAACAGAAGAGCAAAATCTCTCAACAGAGAATGATCTCACTTCTGGCCTGGCTTATTGGAAGGGTAAATACTAAAAATAACAAATAATTCTCTCTCTCTCTTGACCAGGGCTCTTGACCACAATGGGTTTGCTTGATATTTCATGCCTTATGTAGGGCAGGACCCTTTTCAGGCTGTTACCTGACTGAAGTGTTCAGATCCCTAGCAGATATTTTGAGTTCCTGAGTTTTGCTGAGACTGAGAGCATGTAACCTGTTTTACAGGAGCTACTGCCATCTACTCTTCATCACAGACCAAAATAAATACCTCTGTGATTGACAAGTATTGGATAATCTGCCCCCAAAAATGATCCTAAAAGTAAAAAATGAATTAAATACCTAAAATATGTGTTTTCTGTCCCTCCAAATGTTTTTGTCAGCATTCCTACAATTTTGGATCCCCATAGTACTTGCTATAAGCTGCCAATTCTTCTTTGACTTTTGCTATACCCCATTAAAGAGAAGAACCTAATGAGGTTCAACAAGAACAAGTGTAGGGTCCTGTACCTGGGGAGGAAGAATGTCAGGCACCAATATAGGTTAGGGGTGGAGCTGCTGGAAAGCAGTTCTGAAGAAAAGGGTCTGGGGGTCTTGGTAGACAGGAAATTATCCATGAGCCAGCAATGTGCCCTTGTCGCCCAAGAAGGCCAACGGAATTCTGGGCTGCATAGGGAAGAGTGTGGCCAGTAGGTCAAGGGAGGTCATTCTCCCCCTCTGCTCTGCACTGGTGAGGCCACAACTGGAATACTGTGTCCAGTTCTGGGCTCCCCAGTTCAAGAGAGACAGGGAACTACTGGAGAGAGTCCAGCGTAGGGCAACAAAGATGACTGAGGGATTGGAGCATCTCCCCTACTGAGAGACCTGGGACTCTTTAGCCTGGAGAAGAGAAGGCTGAGGGGAGACCTTATTAATGTTTACAAGGATCTAAAGCGTGGGTGTAAGGAGGATGGAGACAGGGTCTTTTCAGTGGTTCCCAGTAACAGGACGAGGGGTAACGGGCACAAGCTGGAACATAGGAAGTTCCGATCAAATATGAGGAAAAACTTCTTTACGGTGAGGGTGACAGAGCCCTGGAACAGGCTGCCCAGGGAGGTTGGGGAGTCCCCTTCTCTGGAGACTTTCAAGACCCGTCTGGATGCAGTCCTGAGTCATGTGCTCTAGGCAATCCTGCTTTAGCAGGGGAGTTGGACTAGATGATCTCTAGAGGTCCCCTCCAACTCTGAAATTCCGTGATTCCATGATTAAAAGGCACAGCATCTGCATCCCAGTGGGCGTATTCTTTTCCCCTTCCAAGCTCTCAGCGTGTCACATCTGCTGATGTGCAGCCCTTCCCATGTTACCTGTGTGGGGTGTCCCTGTGCTCTGCAGCATGCCTGCCAATCTGTATACGTGCAGAAATAACCCTTTCATCATCAGGGCCGGTTGCAGGCACAGGTGTAGCATGCAGTTATCTTAGAGAGCTGACTCTGGCAAAATAGCCAAGTATATAGCAGATTCTTGGAAGGCAAGAGTGGCTGCTGATGCCTAGTTTGGGGCAGACTACAAAGGAAAAGCAGCTCTGTATCTTTCCCCTTATTGCCCATGGCAGGGACCGGCCGGGCTGGCCCCCAGCCACGAAACAGGAACATTTCATGTTGCCAGTGATGGTGGCTACGCTTATATGTGCAGTACCTGCATAGCCACGTGCTGTCTCCGCTCCACAGATTTCTAGTTTTCTGTGCACAACTGCAATAAAAAAACTGAGCCCCCATTTTCTCTGCTGCTTGAGTAGGACT
Organism: Dromas ardeola; assembly: GCA_013398915.1. Lineage (NCBI taxonomy): Eukaryota > Metazoa > Chordata > Aves > Charadriiformes > Dromadidae > Dromas > Dromas ardeola. The sequence continues at coordinate 120,727 of VYZM01003674.1, forward strand.
AAAGGGCACGACTAATTATGAGGCGGGAGTAACCATGACTCTCTTAAGGTGGGATCATCGTTACTAACTGGGCTCAGCTGCAGAGGCCACACCTCCATGCGGTCCCGCTGGATGCCCTTCCAACTCTGTTGGAATCAAGGGTAACCAAGTTGACTTCTGCCCCGGTGGGAGTTATGGCTACTTCATCCCTATCGATAGGCCTCACCACCCTATTGATAGTAACTGCCAAAGGCGAAGCAGAACATGGGCAATATGATTGGTGGATTGTTGCCTGAGGCCTCAGCCCACAAGGTGTAAAGTTGGTCCCAGTTGGGTTAGCCTTTGAGGGCGGGCTGCCTGACTTACGACTGCCCTCACATGGACTAAGACTTGGAGGACTTGCACGTGGGGTGTGAGGGGGTTGCCCTTCATCGACAGCCACAGTCCCCACCAGCACCTATCCTGGTGAACGGAATAGACCCTCCAGCCATTGGGGCATCCATGGAGTGGATCATGGATGTATATCCTGCGGGATCCAGAGAGAGGAGTGTTGGTGGAGCCTGAATGGGAACTCCGTTGCTGCCAGAGTCTGCCCTAGTGACCGGAAAAGATCCTCCTGCTGCCTGGCATGTGAGGAGAAGATCTGGATGACCATCCAACGGGAACTGGGCTGAGGACTGTTGGAGGTGCTGGAACATCTAAAGCAGTGATTCCATGTACTTGTACTGAGAATTGTGAGCGGGTATTTAATCGGACTTGACATAGAGCATGCCATCCAAATTAAGATCTGTGGTTACAAATCGTTAATTCTAAATTAAGTTCTTAACACAGTCTGTATCTTGCCAGCTATTGTAACTCGGATGACCCAATTATGCCTGTTTTTAATAAAGCGATGTGGGGGGGTAAAAGGTGAGACGTACTGGGATCTCGTGATTACAGTAACATGACACATCACTTGGCCATTCCAGCTGCTGGCTATGAGGCGGCGGACGGGCCACCTTCATTGAACCGGAAGAAGAATCCCATACATGTGCTCGATACGTAGCTGGCTACAACTTTCCTATCCTGGAGCCCGGCTCCGGCAGAACTGAAATCCTCCCTGTCAGTCCCTCCTCTGGCTAAGCTGCGGCAGGCAGCGGGCCCCCTCAGCTCCTGACGCCATTTTTCAACCCCTGCCCGCTCCTCCTTCCCTTTTCTTTCTGGCTCGTTGAGTATCGAGCGTTCCCGGAAAATGTCTCTTTGGACACGTTAATGGATTGACTGTTACAGAGCGGGGACCCGGTTGTGCGCGCACTGTCCGTTACAACCGCCCAGCCTCGCGCTGGGACAAGGGCCGGCTGACGGAAAGGGAGGGCGCCACTGGCGGCGGCGCATGCGCAGCGGCCGCGGGGCGGAAGCAGGAAGAGGCGGGGAGGAGTTGGGCTCCCCGACTACATCTCCCAGCATGCCGCGGGCCTCGGGCGCGAGCGCAGACGGGCCGGGAAGCGGGTGGGCGGCGGGGACGGTTACCCGGAACCCACCGAGCCCTCAAGGCCGCGAGCGGTGCTCGTTAACGGTCGGTGGGCGCCCCGTTCTACCCCGCAGGCTGTGGCCGCCGGGGAGCCGCCCGCCATGTCGACGGTGGCCGCCGCCAGCTGCGACGCCAAGGGCGCGGGGGAAGCGCGGGGTGAGAAGAAGCCGCTGAAGGCCTGCTGCGCCTGCCCCGAGACCAAGAAAGCGCGGGACGCCTGGTGAGGGCACCAGCCGCCCCGGGGAGGTGTGGGGGGGTGTGTGTGGTGGCCCATGGGGCCCCATGGGGCGGGCGTTCCCCTTCGCAGACGGGGCCCGTCGTCGGGCTGCCGGGGTGTTTTAACCAGCCCTCGGCCCGCTTCCGGCCTGGCCCGGTGGGTTTCCCGCCCTGTCCCGCCTCGTTGCTGCCTTCTAGAAGTTTCTGCCCGTGCCAACGTGCAGGGTTGGTTTTGGGAGCCCTGTCCACGCCGGATCGAGTGTCCTGGAGTATCCAAGTGGGGTGGGAGAAGGAGGAGGGACAGCGTGGAGGAGGAGGAGGAGAAAAAAATGTCTTAAAAGGATAAATTAAAAATGAAAGGATTAATATCTAATAGTCCTAGTTTAAAACAGGTTTCAGAGATTAGCTTTTAATGCTGCTTACAAATCTCCACTACTGTTGACTGACTGAAGCAACAAGTACCAGCAGGTAGTCGTAACATTTTTATTGCTTAATTGATTATAAATGCTGTTCTCCTTTAAATAAAGAAAAAGACTTTGTTTTTTAGGGCTTAGAGGATGACATTTCTCACAGACATGCAAAATTTGACAATGATGTAGATAGCTGCATTTGTAATTACAGGCTTAGTCACTATCACAGGACCCATCAAATAGCATGAAATGCACCCCCAAAATAGAGTTCCTTTGTCTATGATAATAAATGACTTTAATGTGGTGACAAAACCATCTTTTTTTTTTTTTACCTGACAAGTAGTAAAGATATTGTTCAGTAGGTGATACAATATTGGATGCTGTATTTTTGCTAAAGTTAGGGGTGCGTGTCTAGTTACATGGTAGAGTGAAGGTGAGTCCAGGGCATCTAAGAAAAGGGTGGTAGATGCAAATCCCAGGTCAGGTAGAGTTGCTCTGGGTGGCCAGCACACCTGGACATACTTACTGAAGTAAAACTTAAATGATGAAGACAGTAAGGTATTTTAGTTATTCACATTTTGGTAGTCTCTTCCTTTGGCAGCAAGAATAGCACAATGTAGCAGATGTGATCAGGGCTGATCAGACCTGGGACCCGTACTATGCAGCACGGTGGAATTCCCACTTCTGGGGGCAGGAAGTGCTCTGCAAGTCAATCAAAGAGCGAGTCTGAACTGCTTTTGCGGTATATGCGATATACCAACGATGGCAGGCTCTTACCACTATTTTGAATATGTATTAGACACTTGGATGGATGAGTAACATCAAAAGTTACCATATGTGGTGAATTAATTTTTTAATGGCAGCTGAACAGAGTTGAGCTGAATAGAGCTGGGGTTTTTTTAATCAATTTTTTAATAGTAGCTGAACAGAGAACCGGCTGTATAGAGCTGGTTTCGGGTTTTTTTTCTTCAGGTTCCCTAAATATCAACCGAAGCTGGACTAAAACTGGCCAACCTATTCTGTATTGGTCTCTTATTGGAGAAATTTTGTTGCTTCTGTACTGAATGATTTGAAACTGGTTGCTGTCGAGATCAGCGTACTCAAAGTGATGCGACAGCCTTGCGTTGTATAACAAATCCCAGTCTAGACTTGCCCAGAATAGACACTGGCCTGTTAATAGGAAATTCTGTTACGCATTTCATGAGAATTTCAAGTGCACAGCTCCAGGCTCAGGCACTTTTTCGCAATAGTGTTATACTTTCCAAAATAGCGCTGTCCTGGACAGGATGGGCAAAAAGATCTTTGGAGCCTAATAGGGATTTTTGATTGTCCCCAACAGCTTGTCAGTTCTGTGGCTTTGAGTAACAGCAAGCAAACGTTTTGTTGTCAAACCTTGGAAATCTTTTTGTTTTGCAGCATCATTGAGAAGGGGGAAGAAAATTGCAGGCACCTAATTGAAGCTCACAAAGAGTGTATGAGATCTCTGGGCTTCAAGATATGAGTGAGATGGGCAGGACTGTGACTGTGGTAAGTACAGCCTTCAGGAACGTGCGCAGTCTCTGCCTCTGAAGTGGCCTGGCATCTCAGTTGCTGCCACTGGCAGGCTCAGGGTACTGTTCATGATGGCAAAGGAATCTCCTCATGAGAGGGAAGGTAAAGTAACCCTCATTGACACCAGAGTAAGTACTGCTGCTCTTGTGAGGGTGGTGAAGCCACCCTTCACCAGCGCAGTGAAGTGCAGTGCAGAAGAGCAGTGAAGTGTATGGCCTTTGTGAGTGGCTCTTAACAGCAGAGTATGGTTCTGCCTCTGTTGTCTTTTAATAGATCTGAGCCTCAACTTAGATTTCTATAGTAGGGACAGTGTGGCGGTTGGTTTTTGTGGGTTTGTTGCTGGGATTTTTTTGTTGATTGTTGAACTGTCCCACAATACCCAGTGGAAATCCATGTTTTGTGAAGCTGTTTTTCCTTTCTCTTCTAGATGATATCTGTGGTGTGATTGGTATTCTGGAAAGCTGCAAAATAAATTATTTCTGCAAGTTACTTCAAAGAACAAATATAAACAAAGAATCTATTTATCAAGAGTCTCTAATCGTAGACTGTGCATCACATCTTTGGCTTTTCCACTGTTAGCTCTTGGCTGCTGTTATAGAAAATATATTTTTTCCTCCTAATAAAAGTCTGAAAATGACCGGTGTTCCTGACTTCTGTTTGTTTTTTAAGTAAAAATGAGAAAAGGCTGCTTACTCATTGAAATGGGAACAGCGATTACTCTGGGGTTGTGTGTGAACAGATGGACCTTTGGTGGGTTTTCCCTCTGATGCAAATTGAGAAATCGTGCTGGTAATGCTCCCTTGTTACTGCTTTCAGCAAAGTCATGCTGAAGCTTGTAGTGCCGCCTGTGACGGTGGGTGTAACTACATTTGTATGGAGACAGCCACAGCCTTACGAAATGAACTTTCCTTAGACTCAAAACTGGATTTGCTTTCCTCTATTCAAAAAAAAGTTGGAAGAATTCTAACAGCTTTACCCTAGGAGTCAAGCTTCATTCTTTAGAATGAAGAATGAAGTACTTCCCATATCATATGCAAATTCTTGAGCCAGTAGTTTTTCAAGGGAAGGGGAGCAGAGGACTGCAGGTGTATGTACAGGCCACTTGCTTGGAAGAAAACCTTTTTCTTTGTTTTTATGCCCAGTTTTTGTTGTGTTGGTCTTGTGCTAGGCATGCATGGGCTTTTGCATTCTGGCTTTTTTCTCACCTGTGTTACATGACAGTGGCGAGGTGGTTGTGGCCTTTAATTCCTTCTTACAATCTAGAGCAAAAAAAAAAAAAGTGCAGTTGATAGTAACGTATGTGGGACTTTTTTTGGTTTCACACTATGTCTCTGTGCACCCTAGCATTGTTGCTCCTTGTGAGTTGACTTTGCTTAAGATGGCATCACTGATTACTTCCTCTCCTCCTGCGGAGTTTTCTTTTCAGAAATTGAAGATACGAAATCTGCGCTTTGTCATGATTGTTCTCTTGGCTTCGATCCTTCAATCCCTCCATCTATTGGAGGGATGGGTGCTGTCATGACCGTTTCTCTGCCTGCTGGGGCCCTGCGTGTTCTGAGCTAGCAATGAATGGGCTGTGAATGTTCAGTATGTGACACTTAGTGCTGTCTCTGCCCAGACTCCCAAGTTCTGTCAGGACAGTTTAGACTCTGCTTCCGGGAATATTTCGCAAAGGTACTGGAGTCTGAGGAAATGGACTCTAAAATGCTTGCAGGGGACAAGCTGGGCTGTTAGACTTCGCTCCGTGCTGCTTGTCTGCTCTCCTGTCCTGAGATAAGAGTTGTGCACGTGTTGGCTTCCAGCCGAAGAGAAGGGACGCAGCTGTAGTTCTGGCGAAGTGTGTTCAAAGCCTTCTGTGGTGCTGTAGCTGGCTGGGGAGTAGAACCCGGTGCTTCTCTTGGCCTTTCTTGTCATCTTGAGGTAAGAAACCTGAATAAGGTCATTTATTGTTGAATGAGTGGGCTTGAACTGAAGAGAATGTTAAAAGCAGATGAGAATGGAGAGCTATTTAAATCAGGTCAAGAAAATTAAAAAATAGGTCCCTATACAATTCTTCACAAATTCTAGAAGCTTAAGAAATGGAACATCTAGGCCTGCATGGAGGTAAAAGCATGGCAGATATTTTAGAAAGTTTTTGGAAGGAAGATGATGAGTGGGATGCTGCTCGCTGTGTGCAACAGGTACAGTAAGGATACTGGACAACTATATACTTCAAGCAACAACAGAAAAACCTTGTAGTCAAATCAGATTTCCTGCTTAGAGGCTTCATTTGTTACTACAGGATTCCTGTGGAGTGGATTCCAGGCTCGATTCCGGGGGCGGCGGGGGTGTTACTGGCACTGTATTGCTAGTTACCGATGGAGCTGGTGACAGACACTGCCCTGCATAGGTGTGTCACGTGTAGCTGCAAGGGCATGAGACGTGGCAGTAGCTGGAAACTTGACTAAACTATATAGCAGTAGTTCAACTAAATACAGTACATGCTGTCCTTGTCCCTTTGCGAGTCACCATGAGCTTGTCTGGAGCAGGCTTTAGACCTAACAGTTGTAAATTGAATGTAACTTGAAACACCAAGTGGATATTCTGTAGCTACAGGGTTTATTAGTGTGTAAGTAACAGTTTTGCAGATTAATGTCAGTGATGCACTATATAATAAATCAAAAAGGAGATGTCTGATTGTACCCTCTCTGACTTTAGGTCACTAAGGTCTTAGTGTACTCAACACAGGTGATTGGACTAGTTTTCAGCTTATGGAATCAGCAGTGAACCTGTAGACTTCCTGAGGATGGGCAAACTAGGCAGTCATGTCGCTGCTGTGAGATCCGAGACTGGTAATCTCTCAGTACAGGGCTTCTCTCAAGGACAGAGGATTTATTTGCCAAACGTAGTGCAGGCTGCACCTGGATTGCATCATCACTTGAGGCTGTATATTAAGTGCTACTGGTTGAATTAATTATAAGTGGAGAAATCAGTGGAATACCTGTTTACACACTGCCAATTTCAGTGTTGAGAAGCTTGACGTGTCTGTTTTTCTTCTTCACAGAGTCATTTTGTTGTAATGCCTACATATCTTCTTCCAGGGAAGAGTTTTAATGCTACTCGGGTGTTTTCTATGCTCTTGCTCTCTTGATTCCAAATTGCTTTGGGCCTGGGTATCTCCCGTTAATACTTGTGAAGCAGTATTAGCTTTTGAACACTCCTCTTGGATGAACCCCAGCATCCCTGGATGGAAGGCATGTATTCTAATTCAAGGCAAGGCATGAAAATAAAATTTCTCTTTGGAAAATTAAGAAAGCTTTTTGAACTCTTGCTGGGTGGAAAATTGAAAGCACTGTGAAGATGGTCTGTATGGCCGCGGTACTCTCAAGGGAGAAAGAAAGATTTGAGCCTTGGTGGTTCAACCATTTTACAGATCTTCCTTTGAAAAAACTAGGTCTGAAAACACCTAAATTAATCTCCAGCATGTGCTCAAGTTCTGCCTTTTAAAAGGCTATAGCATTCTCTCTACAGTGTCATGTTCAGCACCAGCAGAAAGGTTGTTTAGTTTCTAATGAGAGCTTTGTGTTGTTTCTGCTGTGGGTTGAAAGCTTCCTGTCTGTCTTCCGTGGGGAAGTCACAACGGGCCGTCCTCGCCCACAGTGCTAACCCCAGCAGTGCTTCGACCCCAGCACACACCTCTGGGGTTACTGCAGCAGCGCCACCATGTTCTGAAAGATGCCAGAGGAAGCACCTTCTTTGTCCTAACGAGTCAATAGCATTGTGTTTCAGAGTATCTTCTAGCTCAGGAATTTACCTAACTGAGGAAGGAAATTAATAACTTTTTTTTTTTTGTAACGTTCTTTGATGTTCCTGCAAACATTTTTTTGGTAGTACAGAAAGGTGGGAGAAATTGCTGTGTTGATTCTTAGAATGCTTCCTCTAATGCAGTTCTACATTCCTATTCATAGCAGTTCAGTTTTGTCTCACAGATTTTACGTAAAGTATCTTTCTCAAAAGTGTTCCCAATCTTGATATCCCAACTCCCCTTTATATCAGATGTCGGCCTATCTTGGAAAGAGGGCTCCTTATAATATTGATTTTTTTGCAGAGGCCTAAAGGTAGACAAGTTGTTGTTGAGATCATCTGGCAAGTGCGTGCCATGATAAGAAAAACAGAAGTTGGCTCCCAAGACTTTTACTGTAGTGCTTTAGCTGTAAGATCATCCTTCCCTCTTTGCAGTGAAGGTCAAGAGAAATGAAGTTCTTAATTTCCCCATACCTCCTGCAGCGGAGCCTTGTTCTGCTTCAGTCAGTAGGATTTATTTCTTCACTTTAATAAGGGACAACTGGAGGGAAGGTTCTCTATTTTGCTTAACCCTTAACAGAAAGCATCTTTCTGAGTTGATCATACCTCCAGTGCAAAGCTGAATTTGTCTTGTTTCCTCCCCACGTGGCAGTCTGCCAAGATGGCACAGCCTTTGCTGCTCTTTGGAGTCGTAGCGCTCCATGGGCTAATCGTTGTGGAGACAGATTGTACTGTCCAAGATCATGATTAATTCTTTAAGGTTGCCATAAAGCGTTGCTTCAGCCTCGCCCAGTAGATAGTGGTGTTCCAGAGCACTATTAGAAGAGCCGATTAGTGTGTCTTTAAGTAAATGGTGCCGATGGGAATGGCATGTTAGGCAGGGCAGCTGCAAGCTCGGCCTGAAACATGACCACCCTTGAAACCCTATCTCTACTCCACTGACCCATGCAGGCTGACTTCATACTGTTGACTGACCATGCGGGTTGTGTCAATGCCTGAAATGTAACTGCTTCCTGGCAGCGTGGCAGATCCTGTCTGTATGACTGATAACGTGTTACTCGAAGCAGGGAAGAAGTTGCATTTACACGTCTTTTCTGTAGCTGACCATGGAGGACTGAACTTGGTGGGTCCCTCTCATGGCTATCTCCTAGGTTACCCGAGTGGAAAGTGTTTCCTTTCCTCTTCATGCCAAATGAAGGTCCGGGAGGTGTTTCAAATAGCTATAAAAAATGAAAATGTGAGATCATGTTTCCTAAGAATGCTTACCAACAGATCCTGTTATCTTGGGGTGGGGAATCCTTCCTCAACTAGGATTTCCCCGCAAAACACGCTTCCACGTGTTACGCTCCCAAACTTTTATGCGGGATAGTCTCCATAGTAGATGAAGCTGGGTCCCAATGGCTCATTTACTCAAGCTTTATCCCTTGCACTCACAAACCCGTGCCCCTGCAGAACTTTACCTCATGCCCCTTGGTCTAAAACGCCCCAGGAGATGGAGCTGCCTGGCTCAAGGGGAGGCTGTGCTGCAGCGCCTGGAAAGCGCAAGAACCGACCTCTCTTCTTTTGCTAAGTCCCTGCCATCGCTACAAGCCACAGTGGGAGAAGGGGGTGACCTTTTTCTTTTTTTGTGCTGGGTGAAAGTCACTCTCTTGCAGGAGCGCAGAGCGGTGCAGAGCCCCATGTGCGGCTGGAGCTCGCTGCGATAAGCTGGTTGTTTTCTCCTCTCCTTTCCCCTCCTGGTGCTGTGCTGGGCTTATCTGGGCGCCTGAGTTATGTTAAGTAGCGAGTGCGTGCCTGTTCTCTATTCTCCTCGCTGCTTTTGCTCCTTGGATTTCAATTCCAAACATGGTTATCCATTTGGGGTCTCTCTCCTTTCCGCTGCCAAGTGATACACATTCCATATTCAACACCAGCTCCCTCCGCTGCTCTCTCGCAGTCGCTATTTCCAGTGCTGGAGGGCTGGAGAGAAAGGCAGTGCAACGAGATCTCTGTCCCGTCTGTGAGTTTTCCAGCTAATGGCCTCTTTGACTGAGCTCTTTTGGCCTCCTATTTGCCAGCTCTCCTTCTCACAGGTGTGGCAAAGGAGGGGGCCAGCTGCCCGTTTGTGAGCTGCGAAGAAGAGAAGCGAACCCTTTGGGGATTTTTCCAGGCACAAAAGCATTCGGTGGCACTTTAACATGTTGCTCTGAAGCGCGCTGCTGTGGGACCGACCGGCGCTCAAGGGGAGGAAAAACTACCCAGCAGCTCTGGTTTCAGGCCTCTGCAGCACCCTTTGTGTATGAGAATTCGTTTTGAGCGCAGGACGGTCGGGGAGGGCGGGGAGTGGGGAAGGATGAGCGCAAGCAGCCTCTCGTGGGACCAGGCTTTTCTCCAGCCTCCGGTGTGCGATGCCTGGAAGGACATTATGGAGGGGGCAGCCTACCATCTGGCCAGCTGCATTGTCCTCCTGGGTTACATGGGGGGAAGTGGCATCTTTGGGTCCCTCTATATCTTTGGCTTCTTGGCCCCAGGCTACTTCTGCTATGCTCTGTGGGGCTGGCTGAGCGCCTGCGGGCTTGATATCTTCGTCTGGAACATGCTGCTCGTCCTCATCTGCTTGCTTCAGCTGGCTCACCTGGCTTACCGGCTCCGCAGAGACACCATCCGGGAAGAGTTTGACCTCCTCTACAAGACCATGTACCTGCCCTTGCAGGTGCCCCTGGAAGTCTACAAAGAAATCGTGAAGTGCTGTGAAGAGCAAGTCCAGGCACTAGTCAGAGACCAGAATTATGCGGTGGAGGGCAAGACGCCCATTGACCGCCTCTCCTTGCTGCTGTCGGGCAGGTAAAGGCTCTCCTGTTTCTGAACAAAGTCTGACAGCAAAGAGCTGTGGCTTGTTGTATTTTCACCCTCTGTGGAAACTGGGGATGACGATGGTTTCCTTCCTCTGAAAGGGCTTTGAGATATGCATCTGTTTGTTGGGGAGGGGGGTAATTTGCTTTTGGGGGTTGTTTTCATTTGTTTTTCTAAATTAGACTGTTTCGGGGAATGGTTTGCAGACTCAAGCTATGTGCAGTGAAGTGTCCAGGTCAGCCTTGCCTGTGATGCTGTTGGGGAATCCTTACCTCTTTTTCAGTCATTTTAAAGTGATCTTATTTCTGATGAGAGCAGAGTGGCCGTGAGAGAATGTTTCTCATGGCAGGAAGGCAATGCGTCTGGACCTGTGGTCTCTGGGGGTACCAGACAGACCTCTCTGATGTGAACGGCTGTGCACCAAGTGTGCCGAGTCCGTGTTTCACCTGCTTCCCCCTGGCCAGCAGCGTTCAGGGAGAAGTTCCACCCCTGTTCCCAACACCTCAGCACTCAGGGCTCTGAAATTTTTCACTTTGAGGGTCATTTCATCAAGAGAGAGTGCTCTCCTGAGGTGGATACTGCCTTATCAGGCCTCTTTTTTTCCCTGTGCTGTCATGCATTCATGATGTTTCTTTCTCTGAACCACCAAGGAAGACCTCAGAGACCTCTAGGTAGTTGCACTGGGGATTTGATTATTGAGTGAACTGTGCTGATGAAGTACTGGCATTTGTTCACCTGAGATCTTGTGACATGCCTTTATGAGCATATCTCTTTAATGATTTGCAAAATCCAAATGCATACAAATAGCAATGATATTGGCTTCCCAGCTGCTGCCAGGCATTTGGCACGAATGTCAAGTGAGAGTGGGAAAGGAAGGAGATCTGTAAATGGGAGCAGTACTGAGCTGTGGGAGGTGTGTCTCAAGGATTTTCCTTAGGGAAGGCAAACACAGCATCACCTGGGGCTCGTATTTTACTGTGGTCGTCCATCCTCTCTGGTGAGAGGGTGTGTAAAGAAGGGCTCTCCTTCCTTTTTTTGGTGTTTGTCCCTTTTCTAGGGTGGTTAAGAGCATCCTGTGACCACTGACTAGTGCTGAATGGCAAAGCACTGGGAGGAAATTGGATATGTGCGTTTTCATTAGGTGTCTTTGCCCTTACCAAACATCTGTGCTGAACAGCTATAATGTTAGCGGGGAAGAGTCTGTGCTGTCTTGCCCTGCACTGGGTAATCTGATGCTGCTCTGTGGGCATGGAAGTGCTGCAATGGACTGTAAGCCAGTGATGCTGGGGTGATGTTTGCTCTCTTTTGCAGTGGTAAGTATGCATCTCGGCTAGCATAGGATGCTCTATGGAGATGGGATAGGATTTGCATTTCCTGGTACCCATCCTGTTGCCTTGGGAGGTCCTTGCAGGCCCAGCAGAGCATTGCTACTATTATGGTGCCCCCCTCTTAAACAGAACAATAGCAAGACAAAGGGTGCTTGGAAATGCAGAATGCGCCAGGATCAGGAAACCTGCCTTGTGATCCCTGATCCTTCCAGGCAGCACTCCCAGCTGACTGGAAGTCAACAGTGAACTGAGCCTTGTAACTCCCGAAAGCTAAAATTGCCTTTGCGCATCGTACAACAGGGAAATGTGACAGGGAGGCAAAAGGCCCCAAATCTGGTGGGGCAGAGCTATGAATAGAGCTTCAGAGTGCTCTGCTGTTGCCCCAGGCCTGTGCAGTTCTCCTCCTCTGCTCCCACAGCTGAGCTGGGTGCAAGTTCAACCTTGATGTTGGTAGGCAATTGCAGAAAAAGTAGGGGAAAGGAATACTTGGGAGGCCAAGAGAGATTGAATGATAATGGGCAGCAAACTATGAGCTCGCAGAGTGATGTGTTGGGAATGATAGTGTGATTTTGGGGGGTTCTGGGTGTAACAGCTTCCCAGCATTGAAACAGGGAATGCCCTCATGCAACCCTGGGGACGGGAAGATGATGCCACAGGCTGGCTTAGAAGTACCTGAAAAACAGCAGTAGTCTTGCGGGCTGAGAAGTCCTGGTTTAGGACCAAGCATTGCACCTGTGAGGGATGACTTTGTAGCAGGAAACAGAAAACAGATGAAATATGGGGAAGTGGCAGCAAATATTGTTTCCCACAGAGAAAGCGGGGACAGCCCTGTAGTCTGGAGCATCTGCAGCTGTCCTGGAGAGGGTATGAGACACACGTGAGATGAGAAGTCCTTTCCTCCCTGGTGGGACCGGCTGCCTGCATGTTGTGTGAGCTCATCAGATTCATTCGGTGACATGGACAGTGGGATTGAGTGCACCCTCAACATGTTTGCTAACAACACCAAGATGTGTGGCACGGTCAATATGCTGGAGGGAAGGGATGCCATCCAGAGGGACCTGGACAGGCTTGAGAGGTGGGCCCATGCAAACCTCATGAAGTTCAACCAGGCTAAGTGCAAGGTCCTGCATCTGGGTCGTGTCAATCCCAAGCACAAATACAGGCTGGGCAGAGAATAGACTGAGAGCAGCCCTGTGGAGAAGGACTTGGGGGTGTTGGTGGATGAGAAGCTCAACATGAGCCAGCGGTGTGCACTCGCAGCCCAGAAGGCCAATTGCATCCTAGGCTGCATCAATAGAAGCGTGGCCAGCAGGTCGGGGGAGGAGATTCTACCCCTCTACTCCTCTCTTGTGAGACCCCACCTGGAGTACTGTGTCCAGCTTTGTGGAGTCCTCAGCACAAGAAGGACATGGACCTGTTGGAATGGGTGCAGAGGAGGGCCATGAAGATGCTCTGAGGGCTGGAGCACCTCTCCTATGAAGACAGGCTGAGAGAGTTGGGGTTGTTCAGCCTGGGAAGAGAAGGCTCCAGGGAGGCTTTATAACAGCCTTCCAGTACCTGAAGGGGGCCTACAGGAGAGATGGGGAGGGACTTTTTATCAGGGAGTGTTGCAATAGGACGAGGGGGAACGGTTTTAAACTGAAAGAGGGGAGATTTATATTAGATATTGGGAAGCAATTCTTTACTGTGAGGGTGGTGATGCACTGGAACAGGCTGCCCAGAGAAGCTGTGGATGCCCCATCCCTGGAAGTGTTCAAGGCCAGGCTGGATGGGGCTTTGAGCAGCCTGGTCTAGTGGGAGGTGTCCCTGCCCATGGCAGGGGCGTTGGAAGTAAATGATCTTTAAGGTCCCTTCCAACCCAAACCATTCTATGATTCCATGATTTTATGTGACGTATTTTGTGGCTTAAGCCTGTGCACCTCACCTGTCCTCTCTGCAGGGTCCGAGTAAGCCAGGATGGACAATTCCTTCACTACGTCTTTCCGTACCAGTTCCTGGACTCTCCAGAATGGGAGTCGCTGCGACCCTCTGAGGAAGGAACTTTCCAGGTAACCCGCACAGCCCTGCAGCAGCCCAGCTTCGCTCCTTGCTGCTTCATTGCATGTCTGAAAGGGAATGGAGAGGGCTCATTATGCCATTCAAAGCTAAGTGGGAGCACTTTCTGCCCCTTCCTTGTGGTTTAGCCAGTACAGGATGGTGTGATCAGCTGTGTTATCTTTTTTCCCACCTTCCTCAAAGACCTCAGGGTGTGCTCCTACTATCAGCTGATAGCAGGGAGGGTGGAGCGTGGCGCTCCTTCCAGTTTAGCAGGGAGATGAGGTATCGGATTGATGGCTCTCTCCCATTACAGCATTCTCTAGTACCTGTATTGATGCATTTGTCCTGCACGCTTCTAGCAGGGTGCATTGTTCCAGCATCAGAATGGCAGCCATGGCAATATGCACCAGTGATGTAAATCCATAAATATCCCGTTCCTCACAGAAGTTTCTGATGGTGATGTGTTTGGGGTAGAGAAGCAGAAAGGATGATTCACGCCCGAATATGGTTCTTTCTGAGCAGAAGAATCCCTTGCTGAGAGGCCAGACCAATTCTTATTTGCAGCAACTGAAAGGATTTTGCTCTTGCTGTCAACACCCCACAGTATTTGTTTGGCTTTCCTTCTGGAGGAGATTACTCAAGCCCACATCTCTTTGCCTTTAACTTGTATCCCAGGACAGGCTGATCCCTGTTAGGATGTCAATCTAGAATATGTCAGTTAGGGTATACGAGGAGGGATTTTGCTAATACCTTGAGAGTATGGGACAGCATGAGGGAATGATGGTGCTTTCTCATGAGGGCAGCCACGTTCAGACTTGGTTAAACCAGGGCAGCTCTCCAAATCTGCTTTCCTCGGGTCTGAATTTGGCCCATGCACTGTGTGAATAGGTCACAGCAGTCACTTCTGAAAGCTATGCCATTGCCAGTGATTACGGTCTTGCGAGAGGAACAGTTGCAGGAGGTGGCTGACTATGTGACTGTGGCACAGGGCTACAGCTCGTGAGCAGAAATAGGGATGTTGGGCCAAAACAACGGGGTGTGGAGGACAACAACAGCATGGCTGTGCTAGGAGTGGGGGTATCTCATGTTCTCATGTTTTGCACAGGGCTTCAATCTGGCAGCAGATAGCGGCTAGCTCCTGGACTGTATTTGCCTAAGAGTCAAGCAGAAAGAACAATGGCTGCCAGGTGTTCTGGACAGTGAAATGGCCTTCTGGATGGCATGCAACCTGCAAAGACATCTCCAGCATTTTCTGAGCTAATTTCTGTGGAACTGAATGTTCCCAGGCTGCTTGAGTGTCTTTATCTGTGGTGCGTGAGACAGCTTGGGAACAAGCTGGTGCCAAGCTGCACCAACCCTGCCAGCGCCACGCTTCTGGCCCCTCTCCTGCTCTGCGAGAGAGGGCTGGTCAGGGACGTCAGCTGCGCCTGGCACCAGGATGGTGGAGTCCTAGGGGGGGAAAGGCTGCAACCATGTGCTGGAAATGCTTAAACCCCACATCTGCTTTCTGAGGGACATGAAGAAGTAGCAGATGAGACTGGCATCTAGCAGGTGAGACTTGACAGGTCCTTGTTCCTAGCAGGACATTATTCCTGATGGCCATGCTTAGCTGTGGTGATCTGCTGCTTTTGGCAGCTGTTTGGTCACGTAAGAGGGACTAGTGAGTTAGTTAATAAAACACTGTGGCATATCTCAGCCTTATTCCCAGTATCACAATCATTTGGTTGAAAAAGTGCACATTTGAGTCTGGGACTTTCTGGAGGAGGGCATGGAAGGTTTTCCTTGCCCAGGTTTTCTGCACAGCTCTCTGGATTGAGCAGTTTCAATCCTGATCCCACTGAAAAATGGCAGAAGTGCAACTCAGTCTACATGGAGAGCCGGTTTCCTTGAGCTTTCTGCTTTGGCTATGTCTTCTCCCCACGGACTGCTGGCTCCCAGTCCCTGAAGGAGTTGGGTTTCAGGGCTGGCACTTTCCCCCAGAAGGCTGAATTATGGGCTCTGCTGATGCCGGAGCATTTGTGTCGAGGGGATTCATGACTGAAATCTGTCCTGCTGCTCTGGTTAGGAGGCAGGTTTTCTTACTACATCTCACTTAATCCTTCATGAGAAGCAGAGGCTTTCGATTGCCGTGCCAGAAATTGGTTAGGAAAATGAGATTCTGGTTCATTCAGCTTCCGTGTGACCCTTTCTCTCACTCACCTCAGCATGGGAAAGTTCTCAGGTTTTATCTCCTACATTTCTTTCATAAGGCAGCTGCTTGCATGGCAGTGGCATTAAATATCAAACCCAAGGACACACACATGGAGCCAAGCTGTGTTCAGCGTCCCAGTGGCCCTCTGCCATGGTGGCTGGCCAAGGAGGACCCTGGATATAGAGTGAAAGGGAGCCCCCAGGATATTTTGGCTCTGGCACTTGTTCACATGCCGGTGTCTCTGTTACACTCGGATGTTCTTCTTTGGCCCAAGGCAGTTTGACCCTTCCTGTGTTTCTTACCTTTTATTATTATTATTAAATTTATATATTACAATATGCATTCATGTATTGTATGACTTTTTTTATTATTAATAGTCTGGTCTTACAGCTGGGGGGAAAAATGGCTCTGTTCGCATTGGCAAAATCCAAAGCAAAACAAGACGTTCTCTAAAATCAACCTAAAAAACCTCGAGTGAATTCCCTACCTACACACAAACACAGTAAACCTCTTCTATTTCCTCTCTCACTGAGCTGTGCCATGCACCCTTCAAGGCCATTCAGCCCTATAGCGCCTGGCAGAGCTGATGAGACGGGATGTCCCTCCTGCGGAGGGTGACCAGGCAAGCCTTCCAGGTGGCCCTTCCCTTACCTAGGGCCTCTTGGAGCCGAGTGTGTGTGACCTGGCAGCAGCCTGCTGCAGGGCTACCCACTGGTGACTTGGACCAGCTGGGCACACAGAAACGTCTCCCTCTGTAATGTTTCTGTAGCGGGATAAGGCCATCTGTGCCACACTGCTCATTTCAGCTATGTTGCTCAGGTGTCAACAGGGAACATCATCAAAAGCAAGGGGGTGAAATGTAGCTAGTCATGTGGCTAGATTAAGCAAGGGCATGCTGTTAATTGCATAGGAACACCTGGTCTCCATCTCCTTGGGGGGAGGAAGCAGAGGTGGGTAAGGATTTATCTGATCATTTGGCTTGGGTGATCTGGTTCTCCAGCCCTGCCATCTCCAAGGAGAGCAGGTGTCAAAGGGGCTGGGGGCCTTCACTGGAGAGAAGCACACAGCCCCAAGGCGGGTGACCCCTACCGCAGTTGTAGGGCTTACTCTGCTCACTCCCTGCCCCACAGGTCACACTGACAGCTGAGACCGACTGCAGCTTCATCACCTGGCCGAGGAAAAAGCTGTATCTCCTGCTGAGAAAGGACCGCTACATTGCCCGGCTTTTCTCCTCCCACCTGGGCTATGACATCTCAGAGAAGCTCTACTCCCTCAATGAGAAGCTCTTCGCCAAGTTTGGCCTTCGCTTTGACATCCGCTTGCCCAGCCTCTACCACGTCCTCGGGCCAGCCTCCTCCGAGGGGGAGTCAGAGGACTGCGAGGAGCCGCCACCTGCCTCTGGCCAGGCTGATGCCTCCGCGCCCCCTCCGCAGCCACCACCACCACCTCCAACGGCTCCGCGCCCCCGGGCATCCCGGCCCGACAGTGACCTGCTGGGTGAGGACTCCACCAGTCTTGTCGTGGAAGATTTTGCTGAGTTGCCGGGGTCTTTTATGGACTATGTGAGCGAAGGGGAGTATATGAAGTGAGGGCACTCCTGGCACGGGCACGCCTCACCCTGTGTGGGACCCCCGCGTAAGTACCCTGCTTGCGGAGCAAGTCCTTCCTGCGATGCAACTGCCTGGGCAGAGTGGTGGTCCCCAGCCTCTCGCCCTCGTTTGCCATGGGTTTGCTCCTCCGCAGCTTTTTTTTGCCTGCAGCCCCAAGGGATCACAGGAGGTGGGTTGTGCAGGAAGAGCAGCAGGGTAAAGGCTTGGCTTCAGGCATCAGCTGCATCGTGGGGTGGAAGGGACAGTAACCCAGCAGTAGGAAGCTCTTCCCTGTCCTGTCCTCTCTCCATCCCTCAGGGTAAGCAGAGAAGCTGAAACAGTGTCCAGGCTGGCAGGTGGTACACTAGTGCCTGCAGAGACCCCACAGGGCTTGACGCAGCTCGCCATGAGGTAGAGGTGTGCCTGGAGATACTCCAGTATTACGCTGAAGAAGATGTCTCTGCAGGTGATGAAAGAGCAGACAACCCAGGAGAGGCTGACAGAGTTAGAAACAGCTCCAGGGCTTCCAGCAGATTGATAGCTGGGAGTTGCTGTACAC
This sequence comes from Dromas ardeola, assembly GCA_013398915.1. Lineage (NCBI taxonomy): Eukaryota > Metazoa > Chordata > Aves > Charadriiformes > Dromadidae > Dromas > Dromas ardeola. The sequence continues at coordinate 138,712 of VYZM01003674.1, forward strand.
CCTGCAAATGCTCAGTCTGGGCAGGGGGAGAAAGCTCAGAGTCCTTCCTCCCCCTGCCCACCGCAGCTCATCCCAGCACGCCCTCTGTCCGCCTTGTTTCTGCTGAGCTTTGGCTCAGCCGGAACAGTAAGGTATTAAGAAGACTGTCCAGTGTGGTATAGCTCTTGCCTCCAATCACCCTAGGTGGACTGACAGGCTATACATTGTTTTAACACGCCCCAGACTCTGCTTTCTGGTGCGTGGGAATGAGATCCTCTCTTCCAAAACACCAACTTCTTACTCTGCAAGGGAAAAATTCCTGGGCCTGGTGGATGTTGGGGCAGAGGAGCAACGCAGGTGAACAGAAATAGACAGGAGGGTGGCTCATGCTTGACATTCAGATCCAAGTGTCCAAGAGAGAAATTCCACACCGAGTTACTTTTAGCCAGCTGCTGCATGGCAGCTGCAGACCCCGAAATGTGCATTCGTGACGCTGTCCCATAGTAGCTACTTTCTGGCATCCAGCTGCCAGACACCAAGCCTGGGGCTGGGATTTCTGTTCTGGAAGTGACCACTGCGTGTGTCCCAGTTGGGTCTGCATGGCAGGGGGGAAGTTGCAGGGCTGGGCTGCAGCTGGGGAGACAGTCTTCCAGCAGGCATCTTTGAACATGGTGCACTGTCGCACTCCTGTCTTCCCTGCACCCCCTTGGGTCTACTATTGGGCTGCAGATGCTCAGGTTGTGGACTTACTGTCAGGGAGCATGAAGTAGGACACACTGACTTCTGGCATGAGCCCTGACAAGCCTGCAGTAATCTTCCCTACCCTGCAGTGCTTGTGCACAAGCCTCACCGCTGTGATGGCAAGGGGACCTCCCTCCTAGGTGCTCTAAATGAAAAGGCATTTTTCACTGTTTCATCCACTTGACATTCTTAGTTTTTGAAAACAGTGGAACTGGAAGATCTTCCTGCTTTGTACAGTTCTGCTTTGTGTTGAGTCACGTGCCTGTTCCTGTCCTGCTTCCATGCCTTCACACTTAAAATCTGGGCTGAAGAAAATAGCCAAGAAAGGAACAAGTGTATCTGTTTTTTTTTTTCTTGAATGAGATAAAAAATCAGCAAGAGTTTTGCTTAGTTTAAATAAAGAAAAAGAAAAAGAGGCAGAGAGAGAAAAAGAAAAAAAAAATCCGCATTTGTTTTCTAGCTTAGAAGTCCTAGGAATGTGAAGTCCCTGGTTTTGCTGGTAGATTGCTGGGGATATGAATTTGCAGCTTTTTCAGTCCTTAATTGGAGAGGCAGGAATACTGAATCACTTATGAGACAGCCATCCTCCTAACTGTCAGGCATTTCTGCTGAATACATGCAATCAAAAATGAATGCAGTTAGTGTTGTAAACGCGGTGAAGTCACTTTGTCTGTGCTTTGCTTGTATTTTGTCTTCTCAGCAGAAGGATATCCATTCTCAGGTCATTGGCAGAATTCTCCTAGTTGATCAATCTTAATAAAATCAGCATTTCAAATGCAATTAAAAAAGGAAGGTGGCAGAGAGCACCGTACCTTTTTTTGAATCATTTCCACACGTACTTTGTACAGAGTCAATACTGTGAACATACACGCAAGAGGGGCATGCGTGTGTTGGGGAAAGCTTGTGCAACATAGCACAAAGCTATTCTTTCTTTCACATAGTCCTTTTAAAACATGTTGGAAGCTGGAAGCTTTTGTCTTTGTGGATCTTGTGAATGAGGTAGTATCAAAGTGTGCTGATATTTGCAGTAGAGACCTGTGATAAAGGCCCAAATGTTTCAGAGGCTGGTATTAATGATGGGAGAGGAGGATGATCTTCCTTGTCGGTCAGTCTGGAGACAATAGCCAGTGTGGTATTTTAATTTCTAAGGTACACAAACTCCAGTTAGTGTGTCCATAACAGTGGAACAAGTGCTTCCTTGTTACTGTGTTCACCACTTGGGTGTCCTAATCACTTCACATTCCAGCAGCACAACAGCAATTGTCACGTCTGGACAGTATTCCACAGCAACCCGAGCACATAACCACAAAAATTAGTGATACAGAGGGGCTGTGTTTTTCCCTTCTGGCCAGGTACTTGTCACAGCTCAGCAGATGATCTGAGACGGTCTGCCGTGGCCCATTGCCCTTTCATAACTTTTCCCTTAGAAGTGGCGAAAACATTCATAGTAAACAGGGATATTCCCTCCAGTGTCACTGTTCGAAGTAAGCGATAGCTGTGGTCCCAGAGATCAGAGCACCCCTGGGGCTTTCCCCAGGTCTGTTCTCTCGTCTGCTTCCCCAGCAGCTTCCAACCTGGGTAATTACCTTCCAGCTCTCTAAATTTCCCGTGCTGAAGTGCTTCTATGGATCACTTTCCTTTTAATTTCTTGTTGCTGCAATGGCCACCTTGCTATGCCACAGTGCAGGAGGGCAAATCTTGAATGACCAAAGTACTGTGAAGATCATGCAGAACAAAATATTCCTGGGGCATATATTGGCCTACTATTCGTATCATCTAGTTCCTTGAAAGAGTTTCTAGTCTGCTTATGAGCAAGACAGACTGTGATATCCCACTGATGACACGTTCTTTCTCTGAGGAGGAGAGATATTCCAGCAGCTTACAGGCTGCCTGTTTAAAAGAGGCAGGTTCAAAGGTCCTGTTCAAAAGTTGCTTTAACAGTGTGCTGCTGTATAGCTCAATGCTCCATAGCAAACTAAGATTTATTCCTTGCATGAAAATTCAAACAACCAAAAGCCACCTGCTTTTTCCCCTTTTCATATCGCATTTGCTCTAGTTTGTTACTATCAAGTGCTTGCAAGATGTGGCATTGTTGCTACCTAGTTTTATACAGTTACATCTGAGGGCTGGCTTTCCCTTTGGTGGGTGAGGTGGATGGATGGATGGATGGATGCCTGATGGTCTGTAACTTGGTATCTAAGTTAGTAGGAATCATTCTACACCTGCTTTGATAGCAAAACCAAAGGAGCTGTGAGTTTTGTTTCACTGATATCACAGCAAGTGATTTAGAGGGGTTTGTTTTTGCTGTCTCCGGATCGGTGATTAACCCCATTTTCTGATTTGTCACGTGTTGAAGAATTACATAGCTTTGCATGCTAATTTAGGAGGGGAGGAGAGAAGGACAGGTAATGGTGGGCTCCATGAGATTTGTGTCTTTGAAGTTTGGAAGTAAGAATTATTCCTGTGATAATAACAGTGCTCTCTTTCTTTCTCTTCCCCCCCGACCTTTTCCTCCCTCCTCCACTGTTTTCCTTCTGCAGCCTCTGGAAATCTCCTCCGGAGTTCTCCCCACCCTCTCTGCAAAGGACGAGCCCCTCTGGCTCCCACTCGGACTCCCGAACTCTAGGGAACAACAGGCTGTTTTGATCCTGAAGCCCCTCCAAGGGAGCGTATGCTCACACAGGTTTCTGACCAGAGAGACACTCTTTAGCAAGCACTGAGATGTCTGCCTGCAGACATGTACACTCGGGAGCACGTGAAGCACACGCGTGAGACTGCGGTGTGGCACTCCAGCACCTCCCACCCCACGGTTTTTCACCAGAGCTGCCTGTCCCAGTGGGCTTCCCCAATTTGTTTTCTAGTCCTGCCTCTCTGAGGTGTGTCAGCAGCTCTGATACCAAGGTACACCGGTATCGCTGCAAACGATACCAGCCTGCTCGCAGAATCTGTGTTCCCTTTGATTTAATGATTCCCATTAAAGTCAGAGATGAAACTACTGGTGTTTGAGGCTTTGGAGAGGGAGATAACACTGAAAGACTTGAGGTGATCTCAAGGCATGGGGGTGGGGGGGAAGGACAAGGGAAAGTGGGCTGGCTGACGGCCTTGGTAATGAGCTTGTGATGATACGGAGATTTGATATTATGCATCTCACTGGGCTCTAGTAAGACCAGAAATTATTTTTCCAGGGGTTACAGTTTCTCATTTATGACAAGTACCACTTTCCAAAGAAGTTACCAACTTCTGGTAAAAGGTCGTTTGTTTGAGTTGATTCATTTGGAGTAAGAAAGGGGAGGAATTTGGACTGGGGGCAGGTGTAAGCAAGGAGAGCCTGAAAATGCTGCTTTTTTTTTTTTTTTTTTTTTTTTTTTTGTTTGTTGG